>JAOPHQ010000453.1:0-31293 GCA_030340625.1 Merluccius polli
GTCGTATCCTGACCACCCAGAGAGATTTGACTCCTGGTCCCAGGTGTTGTGTAGAGAGGGTCTGACTGGCCGCTGTTACTGGGAGGTGGAGAGGAGAGGACTTGTTGCTATAGGAGTGACATACAGAGGAATCAGAAGGAGAGGAGGGGGTGGTGACAGCGTGCTTGGATGGAACAACAAATCCTGGAGTCTTTATTGTCATGATGATCGTTACTCTGCCTTGTACAACAATAGTAAAACAGCCATCCCTCTCCCCCCCTCTGGCTCCACCAGAGTAGGAGTGTATCTGGACCGGCCTGCTGGCTCTCTGTCCTTCTACAGAGTGTCCCCAGGTGTAGGAGGGTCCTCACACACACTGACACACATCCACACCTTCTGGACCACATTCACCCAGGAGGACCTCCTCCCTGGGTTTGGGTTTGGGTCATGGAGTCCTGGTTGCTCAGTGTCTCTGTGTCGGTTGTAGACACACACACACACACACACACACACACACACACACACACACACACACACACACACACACACACACACACACGCACGCACGCACGCATGTATGAATACACACACATGTATAAATACACACACACATAAACACGCACACACACACGCATGTATGAATACACACACAAACACACACACACACATGTATAAATACACACATAAACACACACATGTATAAATACACACACAAACACACACACACACACGTGTATAAATACACACACATAAACACACACACACACACACACGTATAAATACACACACAAACACACACATGTATAAATACACACACACACACACGTATAAATACACACATGAACACACACATGTATAAATACACACACAAACACACACACACACACACACACACACACATGTATAAATACACACACAAACACACACACACATGTATAAATACACACACACATAAACACACACACATGTATAAATACACACACACATAGTGTACATGAACCCACAGCCAGGTGTGCAGGTAATCCAGCAGCAGTAATATTAGGATCTCTGTTCCTTTCTAAGCCATCTCTGTAGTCCAACAGCTGGGCTGTGTTACTTAGCGGTCCGATTAAAGGGGGACCCGCCGGTGGAGTCTGGGGGGTTTTCACCTTCCTGATGAAACGTTGTTGTTGGGAGGACCGCTTGTTATCTGGATGTACATGTGGAAGAGATGCATCTGGACCCCTGGATGGACATGGACTGCATTGTGTTGTTTTAATAGCAGCTGTTTATGCTCTGAGGAGTGTCAATACATCACTGAAACGCTGAGCAGCTTTCACAAACATTTCATTTCTAATGTCAAATGTATTTTAAATCTTGCTATGATTATTTGTATTGTATTTACTACAATATTTTGGTTGAAGGGTTTGTTATTATAAGGACAACATTTTAATACTAAAGGGCTCTGGTATCAGTTTTTATTTTGATAAGCCTAACATGGGACCTGATTTAAAGCAGATTAATATTATATTCATAAATGCGGTCTATGGGAGAAGCTAATGGTGTTCATGTTGTGAAGGACTTTAAAGTGAATATTGATTCCTTGTGTTGTGTTGGGAACACGGCAGCACAACATGTTCAGTTATTAAAGATATGTGCACACCTGTTGAGGATTTGTAACGTCTGCTACTTCTATTATTTTACTCCTTGTGTTGATTGTGTGCTGTAAGGGACTATTGTTGTGTTGGATTTGTTCATAAAGCATCATGCTAATAAACAGTGGGTCCAACTGAATGTTGTCGTGTGTTGGATGATCCTTCCCGTTTGTTCTAACCCCTACCTGCTCACATGTATCTGTACTGTCTAACCCCTACCTGCTCCTTCATCACATGTATCTGTACTGTCTAACCCCTACCTGCTCCTTCATCACATGTAGCTGTACTGTCTAACCCCTACCTGCTCCTTCATCACATGTATCTGTACTGTCTAACCCCTACCTGCTCCTTCATCACATGTATCTGTACTGTCTAACCCCTACCTGCCCTTTCATCACATGTATCTGTACTGTCTAACCCCTACCTGCTCCTTCATCACATGTATCTGTACTGTCTAACCCCTACCTGCTCTTTCATCACATGTATCTGTACTGTCTAACCCCTACCTGCTTCTTCATCACATGTATATGTACTGTATAACCCCTACCCGCTCCTTCATCACATGTATATGTACTGTCTAACCCCTACCCGCTCCTTCATCACATGTATCTGTACTGTCTAACCCCTACCTGCTCCTTCATCACATGTACTGGTACTGTCTAACCCCTACCTGCTCCTTCATCACATGTATCTGTACTGTCTAACCCCTACCTGCTCCTTCATCACATGTATCTGTACTGTCTAACCCCTACCTGCTCCTTCATCACATGTATCTGTACTGTCTAACCCCTACCTGCTCCTTCATCATATGTATCTGTACTGTCTAACCCCTACCTGCTCCTTCATCACATGTATCTGTACTGTCTAACCCCTACCTGCTCCTTCATCACATGTATCTGTACTGTCTAACCCCTACCTGCTCCTTCATCACATGTATCTGTACTGTCTAACCCCTACCTGCTCCTTCATCACATGTATCTGTTCACTGGAAGCAGCTTTGGATGAACATATGTGATAAGTGATTAAATAGTAAGATATGAGGCCGTTTATCAAAGCCGTGTTTTATGACTCTGTTATTGCATGAGGAGACACTTTTATTGTTGTATGTAATTGTAACTGAATTAATAATTATTACTATACATGAGTGAGCCATTGCCCATACTGCTACTTTTTCGTCAATGCTGTGTATACGATTATATTGAGATAAATATTATAATTACGATATCCTTCCTGAAGTATTGTTGGTAACGGGTTCACCACTAACGTCTCGTACTGTAGAAACGCGTTGACTTTATTCGGCGGCTGGACTTGGCAACACATGAGCTGGCGGTGCAGCAGCACCTGGCGGACACTTTTAATGACGGACCATCCGGTCCGACTCTGGGCTCCGTCTAACCACAGACATCTGATACACAGACGGAGCATTGGCTGCTGTGGAGACGTTGGGCGGCCATCTTGGAGTGGCGGTGGGGGAGGGGAGCAGCAGAGAGTGACAGTTGACCGTATGGCGGCAGGAGAAGACAACATGGATGCCGAGCTGCTGCTCAGCGGATTCTGCTCACAGGAGCGGACGGTCGGACATAGAAATCGCGGGATTACTTTTCACAAGTAAGACTTAACATTACGTTACTATCCGTTGTATTTTGTGAAAATAATATTACACGCCAAAACATGTGTCCTTTATCATAGCGACACGTATGACAGAGCACCGCGTGTAAATCAGTGGTATTCAGTGAGGTGTTGGTAATTAAATGGCGGACAGTTCATTGCTCCTCCCGCCAAACGAATGACACTGAGTGGAGCGGATCACCACTCCAAGATGGCGGCCCCGCGTCTCGTCAGCGCCAGTAGGCAGTAGCGCTCGACGCTCCGTCTGTGTAGAAGATGTCTATGCTGACAACTGCAACTCGTCTTCTTCTCTATGGCAGCCATCTTGCTCTGCCACCTACTGGCAGTGCAGTGATGTGTCACTGCCACCAAACCGACATGTTGCAGTGTGTGATTAAACAACATGTTAAACTAAAGGGCGTGGCATGTCTCTTCTTACAGGCGCCACACTCGCATCCTCCAGCAGGTGATGGAGCGAAAGATGCTGAACACCATGATGACCACTTCCTGTTTCCGGCGGAGAAAGGCGAGGGACCGATGTATGCATACCCCCTGGTGAGGAGTGGCCTCCACAGCTGGGAGTGCAACTTGATGTGGAGTGACACTCGGTAGTGACGTGGCAGCGGGTCGGGACCGGTTTGGGATTGGGCCCCACAGGATGGAGACCCAACATGAACCAAACCCACTAAGTGAACACAGTAATGAAAGGTTCCTTCAAGGTAGGCTTGTTGAACGTATTCATCCTTTCATCAGTGACTGAATGACTCAGAGAGTTGGAGACACTCGTTGAGTAGGCCTGCGGCTAGCCTTAAATTAAACCTTAAACCAGTAGGCCTGCGGCTAGCCTTAAATTAAACCTTAAACCAGTAGGCCTGCGGCTAGCCTTAAATTAAACCTTAAACCAGTAGGCCTGCGGCTAGCCTTAAATTAAACCTTAAACCAGTAGGCCTGCGGCTAGCCTTAAATTAAACCTTAAACCAGTAGGGCCTGCGGCTAGCCTTAAATTAAACCTTAAACCAGTAGGCCTGCGGCTAGCCTTAAATTAAACCTTAAACCAGTAGGCCTGCGGCTAGCCTTAAATTAAACCTTAAACCAGTAGGCCTGCGGCTAGCCTTAAATTAAACCTTAAACCAGTAGGCCTGCGGCTAGCTTTAAATTAAACCTTAAACCAGTAGACCTGCGGCTAGCCTTAAATTAAACCTTAAACCAGTAGGCCTGCGGCTAGCCTTAAATTAAACCTTAAACCAGTAGGCCTGCGGCTAGCCTTAAATTAAACCTTAAACCAGTAGACCTGCGGCTAGCCTTAAATTAAACCTTAAACCAGCAGGCCTGCGGCTAGCCTTAAATTAAACCTTAAACCAGTACACTGCAAAAAATGGCTCTAAAAAAACAAGAAAATACAGCCACTATTAGAGGAAATTTACTTTTTTCAAGCTGAATTTTCTGTCAGTGGATCATGAAAATTCTACTTGTTAAGTTTCCTTGAAACAAGAAAAAAAAAATCTGAGAAATAAGAAAACTAAAAATCTTATTATAAGCATCAATTACTTATATTTAGTGCTCTTGTCAAGATATTTTTGTCTTATTTTAAGATATTTGTGCTTGTTTTGGAGAATTATTGCTTAGAAACCAACTGGGTTAGAGTCAGGCTTGCTCAAAACTAGTCAGCAACAAGATTAAAACAAGATGAATTTTCTTGTATTAAGTTCTTTTAAAACATCTCGGAATAAGTAAATATTTCTTAACAAGTCAGAAATAGGTCAAAAATAAGATGGATTTGCTTGTATCAAGTGCATTAAAAATCTCATAATAAGTAAAACAAATCTTAGATTAGGATGTCTTGTTTTAAGAAATTGTCTAGTTTTAGGTATACAAACACATTAATAGATTTAATGCAATTTAAATACAAAATGTAACACAACAGCGGTTGTAATTTAACAATTTTTTTTATTTAGAAAAATAATTCAAATCATTCAAAATTCAAATACAATTGACAATATGCAAATGTCCGTTTTTTCAGCAGCACAACAGGTGTTACATTTACACCAAAAACCACTACACACACCTCACATACAGTCCACAACTCAATATTAACTTGTAAATGTACAAACTTAACTTACATATTCACCACTTTACGTCGTATGCAAATCCCCATCACGCGCCAACCATGCAATGGAATGCAACACAATCGTTCACGTTCTTCATAGACGTAAATACAAGATAAACATGCCTCGTCCACTGCTAACTGCTTAAGGAGGGAATGTTCTAGTATGCTTCTTCATTGTCCTTTATAGTTGTTCTACTTTAGTGCCTTTAGCTTTTAACTTTAACTTATAGCTTATAGAACGTGCTGCCTCTTTCGCGCTGTTTGGCTAGGTGCGTTGCTAAAAGGTGTCGTATTCCGGCGGCAATTAGTTCCGCCCCAATGCCATTCTAAACACTCTAACCGGGAGGTTAACAAATTAAACAAACTATACCAGGAAAACTATACTTTCCTGGTATAGTTTGTTTAATTTGTTAACCTCCCGTTTTTTTGTTCCTACTGTTTAGAATGGCATTGGGGCGGAACTAATTGCCGCCGGAATACGACACCTTTTAGCAACGCACCTAGCCAAACAGCGCGAAAGAGGCAGCACGTTCTATAAGCTATAAGTTAAAAGCTAAAGGCACTTAAAGTAGAACAACTATAAAGGACAAGGAAGACGCATACAAGAACATTCCCTCCTTAAGCAGTTAGCAGTGGACGAGGCATGTTTATCTTTTATTTACGTCTATGAAGAACGTGAACGATTGTGTTGCATTCCATTGCATAGTTGGTGCGTGATGGTGATTTGCATACGATGTAAAGTGGTGAATATGTATATATAAGTTGAGTTTGTACATTTACAAGTTAATATTGAGTTGTGGACTGTATGTGAGGTGTGTGTAGTGGTTTTTGGTGTAAATGTAACACCTGTTGTGCTGCTGAAAAACGGACATTTGCATATTGTCAATTGTATTTATTGATTTGAATTATTGTTCTCTTTAAACCAGTTCTCACGGGTTGGTTCGACCTGGAAAATAAACCCTGTTTTCTAACAAAGACCTCTGGCCTCGTGTGTACTACTTGGGAGCTACAGTAATATCATTGAAACAAACCACGCTTCCTTTTACAGTACAGTTCCACCTTTCTTACAGGTAACTACTCTGTAAAACTCTGATATCACCCCGAAAATTATCAGGGAGGTATGGGAGTTTTTGCCAGATACCATGTTCAAAACTAGAGGATTATAATCTACAGTTAGCAGGAAAGTATATGGTAATATCATTGAAACAAACCACGCTTCCTTACAGTTCCACCTTCCTTACAGGGTAATTCACAGGGTTTTACCTGATAATGTTTTGGAATTACATTTGTAATTACTGGGTAAATACCAGTTAATATCTGCATACATACATGGGGGTTATTGGGTAAATTGTAACTACTGGGTAATTAGAAAGTAATTACTTAGTAAATAGTTGCAAGTTATCAAGTAAATACTGGGTAATTACCAGGTAAATATCAGAGTCATTACTACCCTCACTGTCACTACACAGGTTGATTGGTAATACATAATCTATAATTCCTGGATAAATACCTGGTAGTTTTCAGTATATATCTAGTAAATACTGGGTAACTTGTTGGTATTTACCAGGTAAATACCAACAAGTTTTTGTTTATGTTTTTACCATATCAGGTAACTACCAGGTAAATAAGTGGTAGTTACCAGGTAAATATCAGGTAACTACCAGGTAAATAAGTGGTTGTTACCAGGTAAATATCAAGTAACTACCAGGTAAATAAGTGGTAGTTACCAGGTAAATATCAGGTAACTACCAGGTAAATAAGTGGTAGTTACCAGGTAAATATCAGGTAACTACCAGTTAAATAAGTGGTTGTTACCAGGTAAATATCAGGTAACTACCAGGTAAATAAGTGGTAGTTACCAGGTAAATATCAGGTAACTACCAGGTAAATAAGTGGTAGTTACCAGGTAAATATGTAATGTAAATATTTGGTAATTACCTGGTAAGTACTTGGTAATTAGAAGGTAATTACATTTAATTACCTGGTTATTACTTAGTAAATACATCTTATTACCAGGTAATTAGCTGGTAATTACCGTACTGTAAAAGGAAGGGTTACCATTGATTTTTGTTTTTGAAATGTATTGTTTGTTGTTAATTATTGTGCTTAAATTGACATGAATACTAAATATATTAGATATTTGGACTAAGCCTCGTGGGGGCTGTGTAATGAGCTAGGCCTAGCCAACTCTGGACTGGGTAGGAGTGTTAATTGTTGTGCCTACAAGCCAATAAAACTACTGAAAATGACTTCTACAAATCTCCTGATTTGTTACATTATATTGGTGTTTTTATGAGTGTCGCTTTGGATAAAAGCATCTGCCAAATACCTAACCCTAACCATGAATAAAGGTAGTTGAGGTACTCCTCAGTGTTTTGATAAAAGTTCATGTTTTGTTATTGTTAATGGTCCAGGATGCTCCCATTGATTAGATTAGATTATATTCAATTTACTGAGGTGGAACACTGCATTGTCCAAGAGTACATTAATGATGCACACAATCAATTCTTACATTATCTTAATGAGTTGGGCTCCATTCTTAAAACAGGTTGAAGTGAGTCTTGAAACAAGTAAAACATATCCTTAAGCTGAGTTGTTAACATGTATAAAGGCTACCTCCTCAACAATTTAAGATAAATCTGCTTAGAATTACTTCTATTATCTAAGTTGGTTGGCGCAAAATTAATTTTCTTGAAACAAGTAATAGTATCTTAAATATCTTCAGCCTGAATGAGTAAATAAGTCAAAAAAATGGTGTGATTAGATAAATACACTGAAGTCAAGTAAATTACACTTGTCTATATTTTCACTTTTTGCAGTGTAGGCCTGCGGCTAGCCTTAAATTAAACCTTAAACCAGCAGGCCTGCGGCTAGCCTTAAATTAAACCTTAAACCAGCAGGCCTGCGGCTAGCCTTAAATTAAACCTTAAACCAGTAGGCCTGCGGCTAGCCTTAAATTAAACCTTAAACCAGTAGGCCTGCGGCTAGCCTTAAATTAAACCTTAATCACAGATAAGACAGTAGGAGTTAGGTTTAAGTTAAACTTTAATTTACTTGATCTACAAGGTTTATTGTGTCTTTAGGCCGCGTGTGTTTTTCATTTAATTGTATTCTTGCGCTGACACAGTGGGAGTGTCGTACTTTATTATTTTACCAGTCCAGTGTTTATTTGGTAAAGTCAGGTGGATATTGTATAGAAGATGCAGACTCCCTCTCAGCGTTGGTAACGTGTCCCACACCAACAAACTCTTTGTCCCACATCTGGTTTGTTGGCATCTGGTCGCCCTGACAACAGGTTGGGGATCTTCATCAACATGTGGTGTGTTCAGAAACAGCAGCAGGTCCAGGAAGGTTTCCAAACCAACGGTGGGGTTTAATAATCAAACTCAAACATGTTGAAACAACAGTCTTCAAACTAGCTCTAAAGAATCACGACCACGACGTCATCACGCTCACGGTTTCACTGTTACAAAGGCCCTTCTGGATGTTGTAGTTCTACTCTTACTGTGCGTTCACACCGAAAGCGCACAAAGAGGAATCCACCTTGTCCACTCCACCTAAGTCGCTTTTGTCGCTTTTGCCCCCCTTCAGAATGTTCGTTCTTGCTTTTTTTTTAATTTAAAGGGCCAGCGCGCTAAACACCACCACGCAACTACTGCTGTAGCACAGCCCATTTACCAACATCGTTGATCACGGAAAGTTACTTGATAAAGTCAATAAAAACAGAATTACTCCGATTGGCTGGAGAGTGTAGGTTAAAAAGTGTTTATTTACACCATCTTTGATTTACACCTAGGAAAGACGTTGACGCTATGAAGACGCTATGGCCAGGTTGCTTGGCAACGCCTGCATACGGGAGATATTAAATAGTCTGCTCGACTTAGGGTTAGGGTTAGGGTTAGGGTTAGGGTTAGATTTCAACTCTAAAACACATTAAAGTATTATTAATTGATTACATATTTCATTCTTTCGTAAGTGACCATGGCACTTCGCGGAAGCAACCCTCCGCTTCGCGTCGGACGGTTCACGCCTCCGCGTCGTCCATTCATTTCTGTTAATGGACACCTCGTCGGGTTACTCCCCAATCATATTTACGGAAATGATCATCCCAAATAAACACAGATTTTGCCAAATGTAATGTTGTCAAATCATAGAGGACATCATAGAGGTGTTCTGCTACGGCAGCAATCAGCATTTCCAGCGACACCTTGGAACGAATGTTTGGTAGGAACTAAAGTTACGCGGGTTGTTTTCTGGGACAGATCTGACCGAGGGACGACGGCAGAACGAGATATCCCCATTGGCTATCGATGGATTTTCCACCTTTCCCTCCTAGACGCGTCATAGCTCATTTACATAAAGTTGGAGGATTTTTAACTTTTTTTATCCTCCTAAGTCGCCTAGTCCACCCGAGTCCGCCTATTCCTCTTTTCCCTCTTTGTCCGCCTGGCGCCCAATACACAATGAATGACTTCCGGGATCATTTTCCTCTTTGTGCGCTTTTGGTGTGAACGCACAGTTAGCGCCGCCCGTCCTTCTGGATGTTGTAGTTCTACTCTTAGCACCGCCCGTCCTTCTGGATGTTGTAGTTCTACTCTTAGCGCCGCCCGTCCTTCTGGATGTTGTAGTTCTACTCTTAGCGCCGCCCGTCCTTCTGGATGTTGTAGTTCTACTCTTAGCGCCGCCCGTCCTTCTGGATGTTGTAGTTCTACTCTTAGCGCCGCCCGTCCTTCTGGATGTTGTAGTTCTACTCTTAGCGCTGCCGTCCTTCTGGATGTTGTAGTTCTACTCTTAGCGCCGCCCGTCCTTCTGGATGTTGTAGTTCTACTCTTAGCACCGCCCGTCCTTCTGGATGTTGTAGTTCTACTCTTAGCGCTGCCGTCCTTCTGGATGTTGTAGTTCTACTCTTAGCGCCGCCCGTCCTTCTGGATGTTGTAGTTCTACTCTTAGCGCCGCCCGTCCTTCTGGATGTTGTAGTTCTACTCTTAGCACCGCCCGTCCTTCTGGATGTTGTAGTTCTACTCTTAGCGCTGCCGTCCTTCTGGATGTTGTAGTTCTACTCTTAGCGCCGCCCGTCCTTCTGGATGTTGTAGTTCTACTCTTAGCACCGCCCGTCCTTCTGGATGTTGTAGTTCTACTCTTAGCACCGCCCGTCCTTCTGGATGTTGTAGTTCTACTCTTAGCGCCGCCCGTCCTTCTGGATGTTGTAGTTCTACTCTTAGCACCGCCCGTCCTTCTGGATGTTGTAGTTCTACTCTTAGCGCCTCCCGTCCTTCTGGATGTTGTAGTTCTACTCTTAGCGCCGCCCGTCCTTCTGGATTTTGTAGTTCTACTCTTAGCGCCGCCCGTCCTTCTGGATGTTGTAGTTCTACTCTTAGCGCCGCCCGTCCTTCTGGATGTTGTAGTTCTACTCTTAGCACCGCCCGTCCTTCTGGATGTTGTAGTTCTACTCTTAGCGCCGCCCGTCCTTCTGGATGTTGTAGTTCTACTCTTAGCGCCGCCCGTCCTTCTGGATGTTGTAGTTTGTTGTGTGGCAGCCATCTTAGGTTGTATTTCGGTGTAGCCTCCTTCAGGAGGAGACTTACCTCCTGTCAGTGACACGCCCTCTTGTGATGCCACAGTCTCTAACTCCTAAAAGGCGTCTTGTGCCTGCGCCTCATGATGCCAACAGATACGTTCCTAACAAGAGATGATGTCTGTAATGTCAATACGTTTGGCTGCCAGTCAGAAGAAGGCCCAACCAGGAAATACCTGCAGCCAGAACCGCCCAAATGAACCATGAGAAACATCTCCATCAAGGAGGAACTGACTTTACCCTTAAAATACAGACGAGCACATATGAGTTATAGTGGACAACAGGGTTGAATCTGCCACCCTTATGTCACCTTTATTACATTATTGACTTAATTCAGTAAATAATGGGATCAGTTAAGCTCCACCCCTACCAGAGCAGATCATTTAGGATCATTTAACATAATTTATGTGTTGAATTTCTCTTCTTTTGTCTTTTTTTCCCTTTCTTACTCTAAATGTTTAACTGCACACCAGAAACAGTGAAGAAGCTCAGATCAAAACCTTAAACTTTAAACTTCTCCAAATGGAAACTACATTAAATAATGGTAATAATGTCTACCTGTGTTGGATAGTGTGTCAACAGTGATATTATAATAGTGATAATCATGTCTACCTGTGTTGGATAGTGTCACCAGAGTGATATTATAATGGTGATAATAATGTCTACCTGTGTTGGATAGTGTGTCACCAGAGTGATATTATTATAATAGTGATAATAATGTCTACCTGTGTTGGATAGTGTGTCACCAGAGTGATATTATAATAGTGATAATAATGTCTACCTGTGTTGGGTAGCGTGTCACCAGAGTGATATTATAATAGTGATAATAATGTCTACCTGTGTTGGACAGTGTGTCAACAGTGATATTATAAATGGAGGTGTGGCAGTAACAGGTTTGCTATGAGGAGGAAAACTTGTGGTGAAGATTTGATCTTCCTGAGATTGTACTGATCCACTGGAAACACAGGAGAGGCATTTTCTAGTTCATGTGTTTCTATTCTCTACATTATCTACATTTCTCTCTCTATTGATAACATATTTATTTTCTGTAAAGGAGGACATGTGAGGTGATGCTTCAGTGACTGAGTGTCTCTACAGGCTGTTTGAACTAACAAGTGTCTCTTTGTATTTCTCTGTGCTTCTAGACATCAGAGCTCTCTGTCTATCGTTCATATTTTAATAAAGTGATTATTCTTCATGACTGAGTGAACAGCAGCTTATAAGAGGTTAGTCTGGGAAGAGTTTAAACTGGGAGGGGACTGGGCCAACTGGTTGGTTCAGTTTCAGTGTTGCATTGGACGGTTTGGTGCTGCGCACTTTATTACAGCAGGGAGGAGACAAGGTACTGTACTAGTCACTATCTATCATATCATAATAAATAGGTCTTTATTACAGCAGGGAGGAGACAAGGTACTGTACTAGTCACTATCTATCATATCATAATAAATAGGTCTTTATTACAGCAGGGAGAAGACAAAGTACTGTACTAGTCACTATCTATCATATCATAATAAATAGGTCTTTATTACAGCAGGAAGGAGACAAGGTACTGTACTAGTCACTATCTATCTTATCATAATAAATAGGTCTATTACAGCAGGAAGGAGACAAGGTAATGTACTAGTCACTATCTATCATATCATAATAAATAGGTCTTTATTACAGCAGGAAGGAGACAAGGTAATGTACTAGTCACTATCTATTATATCATATAATAGGTTGAGTTATTTTGCTGAAAACGTATACGGTTGAAAAATATTATTGCTTTTAAACTGTAGCCTACTTGACACTTCTCATATTGTTAATTAGTTGGTTTGTATATCACCATTCACATTATTATAATGCATTCTTAAACTATTTATCATTTGTCTAACTTCCTCTAATTATTCTTATTATCATTGCTATTATTTTAGTATTTTTATTGTTATTTGTATTAATTGTATTATTATTATTTGTATTAATTGTATTATTATTATTGGTATTCATTGTATTATTATTATTATTATTATTATTATTATTATTATTATTATTATTCAGGAAGAGGGCCAGATCTGGTTGTGATGGTGAACGCATGAGGAAGTCAGTTAAAGTCATTATGTGTCCACATAGACCGCCCCACAGCTCCTCCACCTGTTGGCCAATGGTCGCACTACTAGAGGGTGGAGCCACACAGGCCTTGTTGGCCTCCAGTGGGTTTTCCATCAGCACCTTTGGCCGCGAGTCAAACCATGACGCGCTGATTTGTGTTAGCAGTTGAAACGCAGCGAGTGGCGCCGAGTCGCCCGAGATGGACCTTCTCTGGAGTTGGGCCAAGCGGGACCGACCAGCTTGATGACGTCAGACGGGTATGGAGCGTGGATTGGACCGGACATCTACCAATCCACGCTCTATAGACGGGTGTCGTCATCATTCAGGGACCGCGTCATCATTCAGCGACGATGCAGCGGTGTGTTTACAGACTACCGGTTCATCAGTTTCAACTGCATCCGAAAAAAGGGAAAAAAGCGAATGGCAACAACAGCCTTTAGCTCCATGATGATCAGTAAACAGCGCTATAGAGGGCGACTCAACGTCAGCACGTCATCAGTTGAAGACACACCTTCAAGCGGGAAGCCGTTGTCATGGAGATGCAAATCCCTGCCATGCTTGTCACAGTCAGTCCCCTCTCCGCCTACTCCAGCCTCCCAGTTTTCCCGCCTTGTGTCTGCCACGCCCCTAATCACCTTCACCTGTATATTTAAACCCTTTGTTTCCCTTTCCCCAGTGCCAGATTGTTAGTGTACCATGCGTCCTACTCTCCAGTGTGCTTCTCGGTGTAACCGATGGGTTTCTGCGTTGTCTTTTTTTCCATTAAGTGAGGCACACACAGGAGTCGAGTTAGGAGGGTTTATTCCTTTTTAGAGGAGACAAAATACACGGGCGTCACACACAATCCATATAATCTCTCTCCACTCAGCTCCGAGCATCAGTGCTCACTCAAGCTATCTTAATATATTCTTAACTAATTATGAATACATGTGGAAGATAAATTATAAAACTGTAAACAAAGCATAAAACCGTCTCAAAGAAGTTAGTTCAATAAAAAAACAGTATATAAAATATATACACCAATAAGGTAATACAAATATAATAAAGAAAGTTTTTATGTTACACAGTAAATCAATTGTCTTTTTCCCCTCACACAACTCATTTTATGTTTTATACAATAAGCAATATCAAAACACATAACAGGCATACCTTTTTAGAGGAGACAAAATACACGGGCGTCACACACAATCCATATAATCTCTCTCCACTCTACAATATAAAGAAAACAAATAATTAACTACACATTAAATCATACGGCTGCATTCAAAATATCAACACAGACATTCAGCGATCTTTTCCCCATACTAAATCTCACGCGGTCGGGAAACCCCGTAGTAACCTGCCGCTAGCTTAAGACATGTTGACAAAACATCGAACACAATACAAAAGTTGAATGACTGAAAGTTGTCTGTACATCGGGAATTTCTCCCGTATGCCCAAAAGCATATCACAAGGCAGTGTGAATTACTATAAGGATGACAATTGAAAAGGTTATAAAAAAAAATCAAAGGGAGAGAGATATAAACATAACCTACCAGCTCCGAGCATCAGTGCTCACTGAAGCTAGACACACAGGTGCAATGCCAAATTACTCCCCAGGGAAACAAAAGGTATGCTATGGAAAATAACCATGTGGAACCAATTTACATAGGAAACAATTTTGGGGGAGTTCACAATACAAAAAGAATGTGAAAAATAAAAATAAAAATACATTTAAATAAAATTCAATTAAATTTAGCTCGGTTACATCGGTTTTGACCCTCGCCTGTTTTCGGACTCTGCCTTTGCCTTACCCCTTTGGATTGTTTGCCTGCCTTACCTGACTGACCACCCGTGTACCGAACCCTTGCCTGTGATTAAAGACTGGTTACCTCCTGTATCTGCCTCCCGGGTCTTGCAGTTCAGTCCTGTCTCCGTGCTGTGTAACAATGCTAGTCAAATCGCGTCAAACCAAGACAACACAGGTGTATGGAAAAACCCCATAGATCATTTGTTTCAGTTCAGTTGTCCAAAGCTGTTATGCGTCTTTTGATTTTAACCTTCAATACCCATGACCTAATGTGACCTAGCATGACCTAGCATGACCTGACATGGTCTATATGACCTGACATGACCTGAAATGACCTAATATGACCTGACATGACCTGAAATGGTCTATATGACCTGACATGACCTGACATGACCTGACATGAACTAACATGACCTGACATGACCTAACGTGACCTAGTGTGACCTGACATGGCAATCCCCTACTTAAACTGAAAAGAAGATAAACTAGATAAAACCTACAACTGTTTCCTGGTGGTTTCATGGCTCTGGCGTGGACTGCCCTCAACAGTCAAGAGAATTAGGCACTTAGAGAGATATTTTCGTTTACACTTTATTGAGATTAACTTGGATGAACATCAGTATGTGTGGAAAACGTGTGTGAATTTTACAAAAGGTGTGTGTGGTCTGCAATAAAACAACAATAAACCTGAATTAGACCAGCTACAGTCACTTCTAGAATATTAACACACAATTGCAATTAGTGGTTAATAAACTGGCAGGTAATACAGTGCTAAAGTATGCATCAAATATTGTAGGCTATCATCTTATTATACATCTTATTATATTACAGAGTGAACATAGTCATAAGTTTAACCGGGATACACATTATAAACATTAATCTCCATCAGGGAACGTTAGCTAATTAACAAGCTCCGTGGTTTCGCCGTCTTCAGAACATCAATCAACTAAACAAACTTATCAACAACATCAATATAATGAAAAACAAAGTTAACTCCATGCACCAAAGTGAATATGTACTCACATGGGTTTCATGAACGCACACGTCAACAAAGAAAGGCAAACTGTGATCGGCGCAACTAGCCAAACATGAATTGCTGCGCAATAGAGCGTAACAGTGACCGCCCCTTTTTAACAGCTCCGGTGCCGGAAGTAAATTTCCCATGCATTTATCTCGTCCACTTTTCGTATAATCCTTATAACAAGAGTATTAAGCCTTTAACCAAGCCAATCGTTCGTTATGGTAGTCGTGACCATATTATGTTTGATTCGGGCATAAAAAGAATTTGGAAAACGGAAGAAAAGCCAAAGGTTAATACTCTTTTTATAAGGATTCTACGAAAAGTGGACGAGATAAATGCATGGGAAATTTACTTCCGGCACCGGAGCTGTTAAAAAGGGGGCGGTCACCATAGACATATATACATAGACGCCTCATAGACTGACGCTGCCCGTTAGAGCTGACGTAGCAGCGCGGCCGCCATCTTGGCAGGGGACCCAGTGCGCCCCCAGTGCATTCATTTCTATGGAGGAAGGCGTATCCCCAACTACAATAATAAGCATAACTCCCCGAATTTTTACCGGATTTTCACACGGTTTGGTTTGTTACAAATGGCAGAGATTTATTTATGATACAGGACGAATTTTTTTTTATTTTATTTTTTTTTAAATAATAAGAATTATTGTTCAATCTTACTTGTTAAAGGTAATCCCACACGATCTGGTGTCAATACTGCGCCGTAAGCTGCACAACATACTGGCATAGCTTATATACATATAACATCCATAGACATATGTATATATGTCTATGGCGGTCACTGTTACGCTCTATTGCTGGGAATCAAACTGCGTCACACCCGAACTAACTAACAACAGGAAAAAGGATATGAAGCTGCAGTACTGGGTTTACGCCAGCAGAGCTCACTGTTGGGCTTTCTCACACAGGTTATATAAAAGCAATGAATAAACAAACATTGAATGGCCGTAGAAACAATATGTCATTGTCTTTGTGTCCAGGTCTCCAGACTACTATGAATAAGAAGAGAGAGGACCACTCTGTCTGGGGAACATGGGGAAATGCAACAGCAAAGCTAAGAGGTAAGAAGAGGATCTCTGACTGTCTCTGACTGTTGTCCATCTCAGAGCTCAGCAGTGATATATCATCACACCATCATTAGTACAAGCTGTGTGTGTGATGAAAACAGACCAGTTCTTATCAGACTCTACTGATCAGACACAACAAGTCAGGAGAAACTAAATAGTTGTGGACCTTCAAACTTTGTGCAGAGACCCTGTTTAGATACGCCTCGTAGAGACCCTGGTTCGATTTCCGACCGGCGGTCCTATGCTACATGTCATTCCCGCTCTCTTCCAAACACACTTTCATGTCTCACTCCACTCTACTGTCCATAAAGACATAAAAAGCCCATAAAATAAACATATTAATAACAAAAGACTGATCCAGATTAAATCTAAATAATGTATGCTGCAAGCTGGGGAGACCAGGTTGTGAGACACCCCTGATTGTTGGAGGCAGGGCTCCGAACCGGTTTAAGGAACGAAAACGAAAACCGAAAACGAACGGAATTTTATGAGGAACGGAAACGGAAACGAAAAGCAAATGGTCTTCAACTGTTCCGGAACAGAAACGTTATTCTGAAATCCCCAAAACCGGTTAATAATGGCTTTTTTCCGTTCTCTATATAGCCTATAAAATTTCACAAAAGCATAGCAAAGCCTATTTCATGAAAAAAAAAAAAAAATTCCGGTTGCCGTGTTCACTTCGCCGCCCACTAAGCTCAGCTGTCACAAATTCCCACCACCACCCTGGTTATATACCAATAACTAGGTCTATTGTAAGGTATCGACCACAAAAATAGACTAGGCCCAATAACACTTCTGGAACGCTAAGAACGAACGTTATTTTACGTTCCGAACCGGTTCAGGAACGATATGTTGGTGGCGGAACGCAAGACCGAAAACGTTAAATATACCGGTTCCGTTCGGAGCGGAACGATTGAAAAATAATTTCGTTTTCAAGCCCTGGTTGAAGGTGCCTCAAAATCCCTTTTCTCTTCCTGTAAAACGGTTTCACTATTGGCTGCTGTAAATGCCAATCAATATCCGAGACAAGTCCCTCCCTAGCTTTGCGTTTTTACTGTAAATACGTAAATATGGAGAATCAAATAGCACTCTGACTTCAGTTTCACGGGGCCTTTAAAGTTAAATATTGTGTAAGGCTGTTTATTCACTCCAACACAGTACTGGGTCAGGAGACCCTCCTCCCCCAGACTGTATGGGGCGACTCAACACTTGACCATCTAGCACCCCAGCAGCAGATTGGATGGAGACAGTTGTCATGTTGGATGTACAGTAATAGTCAGGGAGGGGAGGGCTGCACCCACAGCCTCTACATGGACCACTTCCTTAGACCAGCTGGCCGCCTCAGAACCGCTCTCTTATAGACGGCTCAACAGAGTGGAAGAGTATGAAGGGAAATATCATTTACATATGAACACACAACTAGAATGACCTTCCCAGCTCACAGATCCAATTATATCCAGCGTTTAGCTTTAAATATGACGACTTTAGTATTTAGTGTGTCCCAATAATGTAATAACTTACTCTAGCCACCAGCTTTTCTTTCTTTCTTTCTTTTTCATATTTTCCATTGCATGATAAATGTTGTATTATCTTTTATGTATTTATTTATTGACTATTGTTTTATGTCATTGGGTGTGTGTGTACGGCATGCATGAAGCATGTGTGCCTTTGGGAGTTATTGTGTTAGTTGATTTTGGTTGAAATGGAAATCATACTCAATGTTCTGTTGATTCATGTCTGTTGAAAAGCAATAAACATTTGATTCTTAAAAAAATGTATTTCTAGAAGAGAGCAGCAGGAGAGAGCAGACTCCCCTGGACCCAGCTGTGTCTCCATGAAGAGTGGCCGGTCTATGAAGCAAACTGTTAGGTTTAAAGATGGAGATCAGTCCATAGAGCAACGGTAAGGATCTGTCAGGTTATAAAATACAGCAGCCAAACATCCAAGAGTCCTGAATCACAGACGGTTGTGGTTGTTCTAGAAGAGAACGGCTTCATTTATTTACAGCTTTAGAAAACCTTGGATTCGTCACGCTTATTAAATGGTAAAAGTCATGTATAGCCACCCAGGTTGGATACGCCTCGTAGAAACCCTGGTTAGATACGAGGCGGATGTCAAAGAAAAGCATTTCTGAGTATTTTTACATCAAAACAACCGACAACTGAGAGTATTTTTAAATCAAAATCCCTCTTATCTCTTCCTGTAACAGTTTTGAATGTTTGATGACTCATCCTGCACTCAGGGGTGTTGAGTAACGACCTGGCAACGTTACCTTATTACTCCAGTAAATAGAGACGACCTTAGTAACGACATGGTAACGTTACCTTATTACTCCAGTAAATAGAGACGACCTTAGTAACGACCTGGTAACGTTACCTTATTACTCCAGTAAATAGAGACGACCTTAGTAACGACATGGTAACGTTACCTTATTACTCCAGTAAATAAAGATGACCTTAGTAACGACATGGCGGCGTTACCTTATTACTCCAGTAAATAGAGACGACCTTAGTAACGACATGGTAACGTTACCTTATTACTACAGTAAATAGAGACAACCTTAGTAACGACATGGCAACGTTACCTTATTACTCCAGTAAATAAAGACGACCTTAGTAACGACCTGGTAACGTTACCTTATTACTCCAGTACATATACGATCTTAGTAACGACATGGCAACATTACCTTATTACTCCAGTAAATAGAGACGATCTTAGTAACGACATGGCAACGTTACCTTATTACTCCAGTAAATAGAGACGACCTTAGTAATGACATGGCAGCGTAACCTTTTTACTCCAGTAAATAAAGACGACCTTAGTAATGACATGGTAACGTTACCTTATTACTCCAGTAAATATAGATGACCTTAGTAACGACATGGTAACGTTACCTTATTACTCCAGTAAATAGAGACAACCTTAGTAACGACATGGTAACGTGACCTTATTACTCCAGTAAATAGAGATGACCTTAGTAGCGACATGGTAACGTTACCTTATTACTCCAGTGAATAGAGACGGCCTTAGTAACGACATGGTAACGTTACCTTATTACTCCAGTAAATATAGATGACCTTAGTAACGGCATGGTAACGTTACCTTTTTACTCCAGTAAATAGAGACGACCTTAGTAACGACATGGTAACGTGACCTTATTACTCCAGTAAATAGAGATGACCTTAGTAGCGACATGGTAACGTTACCTTATTACTCCAGTGAATAGAGACGGCCTTAGTAACGACATGGCAACGTTACCTTATTACTCCAGTACATATACGATCTTAGTAACGACATGGCAACGTTACCTTATTACTCCAGTACATATACGATCTTAGTAACGACATGGTAATGTTACCTTATTACTCCAGTAAATAGAGATGACCTTATTAGCGACATGGTAACGTTACCTTATTACTCCAGTAAATAGAGACGGCCTTAGTAACGGCATGGTAACGTTACCTTATTACTCCAGTAAATAGAGACAACCTTAGTAACGACATGGTAACGTTACCTTTTTAGTCTAGTAAATAGAGATGACCTTAGTAACGACATGGCAGCGTTACCTTTTTACTCCAGTAAATAGAGACGGCCTTAGTAACAACATGGTAACTTTACCTTATTACTCCAGTAAATAGAGACAACCTTAGTAACAACATGGTAAAGGGGAAGCTTTCGTAACGTAGTCCCCCCTCCGGTTCAAGTTGACAGTTAGTAACGTTTCGTTCAGCGCATTAATCTTTGGACCGGTGATGAGGCTGCTTGTGTCCTGGCCGTGGATCTATCTAAAAATAGTGCACACCTCTCCAGCCAATCAGAATCGAGTATTCATTCATTTTATGTATTTATTTATTGACTATTGTTTAATGCCATTGGGTGTGTCTGTTGAAAAGCAATAAACATTTGATTCTAAAAATATATATTTCTAGAAGACAGCAGCAGGAGAGAGCAGACTCCCCTGGACCCAGCTGTGTCTCCATGAAGAGTGACCAGTCTATGGCTAAACCTGTTAGGTTTAAAGATGGAAATGAGCCCATAGAGCAACGGTAAGGATCTGTCAGATTATAAAATACAGCCAAACATCCAAGAGTCCTGAATCACAGACGGTTGTGGTTGTTCTAGAAGAGAACGGCTTCATTTATTTACAGCTTTAGAAAACCTTGGATTCGTCACGCTTATTAAATGGTAGAGATGATCTTAGTAACGACATGGCAACGTTACCTTATTTCTTCAGTAAATAGAGACTATCTTAGTAACAACATTGTAACGTTACCTTATTACCCCAGTAAATAGAGACAACCTTATTAATGACATGGCAACGTTACCTTATTATTCCAGTAAATAGAGACGATCTTATTAACGACATGTTAACATTACCTTATTACTCCAGTAAAAAGAGACAATCTTAGTAAAGACATGGCAACGTTACCTTATTACTCCAGTAAATAGAGACGTGCTTAATAACAATATGGTAACGTTACCTTATTACTCCAGTAAATAGAGACGACCTTAGTAACGACGTGGTAACGTTACCTTATTACTCCCGTAAATAGAGACGACCTTAGTAACAACATGGTAAAGGGAAGCTTTCGTAACGTAGTCCCCCCTCCGGTTCAAGTTGACAGTTAGTAACGTTTCGTTCAGCGCATTAATCTTTGCACCGGTGATGAGGCTGCTTGCGTCCTGGCCGTGGATATATCTAAAAATAATGCACACCTCTCCAGCCAATCAGAATCGAGTATTCATTCATTTTATGTATTTATTCATTGACTATTGTTTAATGCCATTGGGTGTGTCTGTTGAAAAGCAATAAACATTTGATTCTAAAAACATATATTTCTAGAAGACAGCAGCAGGAGAGAGCAGACTCCCCTGGACCCAGCTGTGTCTCTATGAAGAGTGACCAGTCTATGGATAAACCTATTAAGTTTAAAGATGGAAATCAGTCCATAGAGCAACGGTAAGGATCTGTCAGATTATAAAATACAGCAGCCAAACATCCAAGAGTCCTGAATCACAGACGGTTGTGGTTGTTCTAGAAGAGAACGGCTTCATTTATTTACAGCTTTAGAAAACCTTGGATTCGTCACGCTTATTAAATGGTAAAAGTCATGTATAGCCACCCAGGTTGGATACGCCTCGTAGAAACCCTGGTTAGATACGAGGCGGATGTCAAAGAAAAGCATTTCTGAGTATTTTTACATCAAAACAACCGACAACTGAGAGTATTTTAAAATCAATATCCCTCTTATCTCTTCCTGTAACAGTTTCAAATGTTTGATGACTCATCCTGCACTCACGGGCGTTGAGTAACGACATGGTAACGTTACCTTATTACTCCAGTAAATAGAGACGACCTTAGTAACGACATGGCAATGTTACCTTATTACTCCAGTAAATAGAGACGACCTTAGTAACGACCTGATAACGTTACCTTATTACTCCAGTAAATAGAGACGACCTTAGTAACGACATGGTAACGTTACCTTATTACTCCAGTAAATAGAGACAACCTTAGTAACAACATGGTAGCGTTACCTTTTTACTCCAGTAAATAGAGACGACCTTAGTAACGACATGGTAACGTTACCTTATTACTCCAGTAAATAGAGACAACCTTAGTAACGACATGGCAGTGTTACCTCTTTACTCCAGTAAATAGAGATGACCTTAGTAACGACCTGGTAACGTTACCTTATTACTCCAGTACATACACGATCTTAGTAACGACATGGCGGCGTTACCTTTTTACTCCAGTAAATAGAGACGACCTTAGTAACGACATGGCAGCGTTACCTTTTTACTCCAGTAAATAAAGACGACCTTATTAACGACCTGGTAACGTTACCTTATTACTCCAGTACATATACGATCTTATTAACGACATGGCAACGTTACCTTATTACTCCAGTAAATAGAGACGATCTTAGTAACGACATGGCAACGTTACTTTATTACTCCAGTAAATAGAGACAACCTTCGTAACGACATGGCAACGTTACCGTATTACTCCAGTGCATAGAGACGACTTTAGTAACGACATGGCAACGTTACCTTATTACTCCAGTAAATAGAGACGACCTTAGTAACAACATGGTAAAGGGGAAGCTTTCGTAACGTAGTCCCCCCTCCGGTTCAAGTTGACAGTTAGTAACGTTTCGTTCAGCGCATTAGTCTTTAGACCGGTGATGAGGCTGCTTGCGTCCTGGCCGTGGATCTATCTAAAAATAATGCACACCTCTCCAGCCAATCAGAATCGAGTATTCATTCATTTTATGTATTTATTTATTGACTATTGTTTAATGTCATTGGGTGTGTCTGTTGAAAAGCAATAAACATTTGATTCTAAAAATATATATTTCTAGAAGACAGCAGCAGGAGACAGCAGACTCCCCTGGACCCAGCTGTGTCTCCATGAAGAGTGACCAGTCTATGGGGGAACCTGTTAAGTTTAAAGATGGAAATGAGCCCATAGAGCAACGGTAAGGATCTGTCAGATTATAAAATACAGCCAAACATCCAAGAGTCCTGAATCACAGACGGTTGTGGTTGTTCTAGAAGAGAACGGCTTCATTTATTTACAGCTTTAGAAAACCTTGGATTCGTCATGCTTATTAAATGGTAGAGATGATCTTAGTAACGACATGGCAACATTACCTTATTACTTCAGTAAATAGAGACTATCTTAGTAACAACATGGTAACATTACCTTATTACTCCAGTCAATAGAGACGACCTTTGTAACGACATGGTAACGTTACCTTATTACTCCAGTAAATAGAGACGACCTTAGTAATGACATGGCAACGTTACCTTGTTACTCCAGTAAAAAGAGACAATCTTAGTAAAGACATGGCAACGTTACCTTATTACTCCAGTAAATATAGATGACCTTAGTAAAGACATGGCAACGTTACCTTATTACTACAGTAAATAGAGACGTGCTTAATAACAATATGGTAACGTTACCTTATTACTCCAGTAAATACAGAGGATCTTAGTAACGACATGGTAACGTTACCTTATTACTCCCGTAAATAGAGACGACCTTAGTAACAACATGGTAAAGGGAAGCTTTCCTAACGTAGTCCCCCCTCCGGTTCAAGTTGACAGTTAGTAACGTTTCGTTCAGCGCATTAATCTTTGGACCGGTGATGAGGCTGCTTGCGTCCTGGCCGTGGATATATCTAAAAATAATGCACACCTCTCCAGCCAATCAGAATCGAGTATTCACCCGGGCCATGGTATAATAATGTAATAACTTACTCTAGCCACCATCTCTTCTTTCTTGATTTTTCATATTTTCCGTTGCATGATAAATGTTGTATTATCTTTTATGTATTTATTTATTGACTATTGTTTAATGCCATTTAGTGTGTCTGTTGAAAAGCAATAAACATTTGATTCTCAATAACTATATTTCTAGAAGACAGCAGCAGGAGAGAGCAGACTCCCCTGGACCCAGCTGTGTCTCCATGAAGAGTGACCAGTCTATGGATAAACCTATTAAGTTTAAAGATGGAAATCAGCCCATAGAGCAACGGTAAGGATCTGTCAGTTTTTAAAATACAGCAGCCAAACATCCAAGAGTCCTGAATCACAGACGGTTGTGGTTGTTCTAGAAGAGAACGGCTTCATTTATTTACAGCTTTAGAAAACCTTGGATTCGTCACGCTTATTAAATGGTAAAAGTCATGTTTAGCCACCCAGGTTGGATACGCCTCGTAGAAACCCTGGTTAGATACGAGGCGGATGTCAAAGAAAAGCATTTCTGAGTATTTTTACATCAAAACAACCGACAACTGAGAGTATTTTAAAATCAATATCCCTCTTATCTCTTCCTGTAACAGTTTCAAATGTTTGATGATTCATCCTGCACTCAGGGGCGTTGAGTAACGACCTGGTAACGTTACCTTATTACTCCAGTAAATAGAGACGACCTTAGTAACGACATGGTAACGTTACCTTATTACTCCAGTAAATAGAGACGACCTTAGTAACGACATGGTAACGTTACCTTATTACTCCAGTAAATAGAGGCGACCTTAGTAACGACATGGCAACGTTACCTTATTATTCCAGTAAATAGAGACGATCTTATTAACGACATGTTAACATTACCTTATTACTCCAGTAAATAGAGATGACCTTATTAATGACATGGCAACGTTACCTTATTACTACAGTAAATATAGATGACCTTAGTAAAGACATGGCAACGTTACCTTATTACTCCAGTAAATAGAGACGTGCTTAATAACAATCTGGTAACGTTACCTTATTACTCCAGTAAATGCAGAGGATCTTAGTAACAACATGGTAACGTTACCTTATTACTCCAGTACATAGAGACGACCTTAGTAACGACATGTCAACGTTACCTCATTACTCCAGTAAATTTAGACGACCTTAGTAACGACGTGGTAACGTTACCTTATTACTCTTGTAAATAGAGACAACCTTCGTAACAACCTGGGGCCTCATGTACAAAGCTTGCTTACGCACAAAAAAGCTGCGTAAGCAACTTCTCACGCAAACGTTCGGATGTACAAAGACTGACTTGACGTGAAAAAGTGCGGTTCTCCACGCAAATTAAATGCCTTGCTTACGCACATTTCTGCTGCATTTTGTCAGTTGGCGGCACATAGAGGCAATGCAGCGCAACAACATTAGGCTACGCGATCACGAGTCATGAAGTAATATTGCAGTATGGGGCTAGTAAAAAGTGGATTTGTACGTCGGGCTGCACTTCAATCATACGTTATTGTTGTCGAGAGGCATAATGTGACACTGTTGTAGATATTAGGCTAAACTTAAACAGACACATACAATTAAATTGTCAATATTGGAATTAAAAGTAAATTAAAAGGAAGCCCAAGCTATATTATTTTCATACTTGTTTATTAAACGTTACATATTTTCAGGGCCACGCATGACATCTGGCCTAATGGATCTCTCTCCACGCATTTGTCGTGAAATTCTTGACTGCAATATCATTATTTGATGTTGCGTGGAGTAAGCACCATTGTTACTTAACATCAATCCATCAATGAACCAGTCGGACAATTTCTAATTATGTACATATTATTGACACCTTGGGTGTATGGGGACAACCTATCGTCAGCATGCATCCAAATTAATGAGAATATAAAAGCACGCGCAAAATGTTGCAATAATCGAGAGGTTGACAATGGCAGTCTTGGCCTTGTTAGAAGATATTGCGAATGGTCGCATTCGAAATGAACGGGTGTCACGATGATGACTGGCTTATCAGCCGATTCAGATTTCCAAAAGCTATATCCTCTTGGAAATCTGTACTGAGTGTCCGAGAGTAGGAGAGATATAACAATATCCATGCACGCACTCGGTCAGTCGTGGAAAGAGCGATAGGGCAGCTCAAAAGCCGGTGGCGCTGCCTTGACCGGAGCGGGGGGATGCTGCTCTATCACCCTGCAAAGGTGTGCCGCATTGTGCAGGCATGGGGTTCTGCACAATATTGCGCACAGGCACGGCGTGCCATTACACGAGGTAATGGCCCTCAGACGATCCAGACCCCGGACCAAACAATGCGCAGCCCAATGCAGAAGCCATTCGAACTCGGCAGCAGTTAATAGCAAGAATATAAAAAACGGAGACAACATTCATTTTTTAACTAGTTCTTTTAATGTTTCATTAATGTCTTTTAAGGCCCCAGTTATTTGTTGCAGGTTGGAATTAATATAATTAATGCCCTTGATTCTCTTCCTTTCTCCATTATCTCCTTTCTCCTCCTAACAAGCGCACTACTGCAGGCCTATTTATACTAATTAGCATATTAAATGAGGGAGGAGACAGGGCGGAGAGTCGGGCTCGTGCATGTGCGCTCAATTTCACGTCAATTGGGATGTACAAAGAGAATCTGCGCGAAACTGTGCTTACGCAAGGATTGATACATCCGGATTTATTTGTGCGCAGCAGCTTTCCAGATTTTGGCGTCCGCAAAGTTTTAGTAAGAAATCCACGCAAGTCTTAGTACATGAGGCCCCTGGCAACGTTACCTTATTACTCCAGTGCATAGAGACGACTTTAGTAATGACATGGTAAAGGGAAGCTTTCGTAACGTAGTCCCCCCTCCGGTTCAAGTTGACAGTTAGTAACGTTTCGTTCAGCGCATTAATCTTTGGACCGGTGATGAGGCTGCTTGCGTCCTGGCCGTGGATCTATCTAAAAATATTGCACACCTCTCCAGCCAATCAGAATCGAGTATTCATTCATTGTATGTATTTATTTATTGACTATTGTTTAATGCCATTGGGTGTGTCTGTTGAAAAGCAATAAACATTTGATTCGAAAAATATATATTTCTAGAAGACAGCAGCAGGAGACAGCAGACTCCCCTGGACCCAGCTGTGTCTCCATGAAGAGTGACCAGTCTATGGATAAACCTATTAAGTTTAAAGATGGAAATGAGTCCATAGAGCAACGGTAAGGATCTGTCAGATTATAAAATACAGCCAAACATCCAAGAGTCCTGAATCACAGACGGTTGTGGTTGTTCTAGAAGAGAACGGCTTCATTTATTTACAGCTTTAGAAAACCTTGGATTCGTCACGCTTATTAAATGGTAAAAGTCATGTATAGCCACCCAGGTTGGATACGCCTCGTAGAAACCCTGGTTAGATACGAGGCGGATGTCAAAGAAAAGCATTTCTGAGTATTTTTACATCAAAACAACCGACAACTGAGAGTATTTTTAAATCAAAATCCCTCTTATCTCTTCCTGTAACAGTTTCAAATGTTTGATGACTCATCCTGCACTCAGGGGCATTGAGTAACAACCTGGTAACGTTACCGTATTACTCCAGTACATAGAGACGACCTTAGTAACGACCTGGTAACGTTACCTTATTACTCCAGTAAATAGAGACGACCTTAGTAACGACATGGCAACGTTACCTTATTACTCCAGTAAATAGAGACAACCTTAGTAACGACATGGCAGCGTTACCTTATTACTCCAGTAAATAGAAACAACCTTAGTAACGACATGGTAACGTTACCTTATTATTCCAGTAAATAGAGACGATCTTATTAACGACATGTTAACATTACCTTATTACTCCAGTAAATAGAGACAACCTTAGTAACGACATGGCAGCGTTACCTTATTACTCCAGTAAATAGAAACAACCTTAGTAACGACATGGCAACGTTACCTTATTATTCCAGTAAATAGAGACGATCTTATTAACGACATGGTAACGTTACCTTATTACTCCAGTAAATAGAGACAATCTTAGTAAAGACATGGCAACGTTACCTTATTACTACAGTAAATATAGATGACCTTAGTAAAGACATGGCAACGTTACCTTATTACTCCAGTAAATAGAGACGTGCTTAATAACAATCTGGTAACGTTACCTTATTACTCCAGTAAATGCAGAGGATCTTAGTAACGACATGGTAACGTTACCTTATTACTCCAGTACATAGAGACGACCTTAGTAACGACATGTCAACGTTACCTCATTACTCCAGTAAATTTAGACGACCTTAGTAACGACGTGGTAACGTTACCTTATTACTCCCGTAAATAGAGACGACCTTAGTAACGACATGGTAACGTTACCTTATTACTCTTGTAAATAGAGACAACCTTAGTAACGACATGGCAACGTTACCTTATTACTCCAGTAAATAGAGACAATCTTAGTAAAGACATGGCAACGTTACCTTATTACTCCAGTAAATGGAGACAACCTTCGTAACAACCTGGTAACGTTACCTTGTTACTCCAGTAAATAGAGATGACCTTCGTAATGACATGGCAACGTTACCTTATTACTCCAGTGCATAGAGACGACCTTAGTAACGACATGGTAACGTTACCTTATTACTCTTGTAAATAGAGACAACCTTAGTAACGACATGGCAACGTTACCTTATTACTCCAGTACATAGAGATGACCTTAGTAACGACATGGCAACGTTACCTTATTACTCCAGTAAATGGAGACAACCTTCGTAACAACCTGGTAACGTTACCTTGTTACTCCAGTAAATAGAGATGACCTTCGTAATGACATGGCAACGTTACCTTATTACTCCAGTGCATAGAGACGACTTTAGTAACGACATGGCAACATTACCTTATTACTCCAGTAAATGGAGACAACCTTCGTAACAACCTGGTAACGTTACCTTGTTACTCCAGTAAATAGAGATGACCTTAGTAACGACATGGCAACGTTACCTTATTACTCCAGTAAATAGAGACGACCTTAGTAACAACATGGCAACGTTACCTTATTACTCCAGTAAATAGAGACGACTTTAGTAATGACATGGCAACGTTACCTTATTACTCCAGTAAATAGAGACAACCTTAGTAACAACATGGTAAAGGGAAGCTTTCGTAACGTAGTCCCCCCTCCGGTTTAAGTTGACAGTTAGTAACGTTTCGTTCAGCGCATTAATCTTTGGACCGGTGATGAGGCTGCTTGCGTCCTGGCCGTGGATCTATCTAAAAATATTGCACACCTCTCCAGCCAATCAGAATCGAGTATTCATTCATTTTATGTATTTATTTATTGACTATTGTTTAATGCCATTGGGTGTGTCTGTTGAAAAGCAATAAACATTTGATTCGAAAAATATATATTTCTAGAAGACAGCAGCAGGAGACAGCAGACTCCCCTGGACCCAGCTGTGTCTCCATGAAGAGTGACCAGTCTATGGGGGAACCTGTTAAGTTTGAAGATGGAAATGAGCCCATAGAGCAACGGTAAGGATCTGTCAGATTATAAAATACAGCCAAACATCCAAGAGTCCTGAATCACAGACGGTTGTGGTTGTTCTAGAAGAGAACGGCTTCATTTATTTACAGCTTTAGAAAACCTTGGATTCGTCACGCTTATTAAATGGTAAAAGTCATGTATAGCCACCCAGGTTGGATACGCCTCGTAGAAACTAGTGTTGCACCGATACCGATACTAGTATCGGGAGGGGCCCCGATACCGCACTAAAATGCTGGCATCGGTATCGACGAGTACGAACAAATAATGCGCCGATGCCATTTACAGATACTAATATGAAACTTGGAACGCAGCGCCTTGTGTCTTTCTGTGCGTTCACACCGAAAGCGCACAAAGAGGAATCCACCTTGTCCAGTCCACCTAAGTCGCTTCTGTCGCTTTTGCCCCCCTTCAGAATGTTCGTTCTTGCTTTTTTTTATTTATTTAAAAGGCCAGCGCGCCACACGCGCTAAACACCACCACGCAACTACTGCTGTAGCACAGCCCATTTACCGACATCGTTGATCACGGAAAGTTACTTGATAAAGTCATTAAAAACAGAATTACTCCGATTGGCTGGAGAGTGTAGGTTAAAAAGTGTTTATTTACACCATCTTTGATTTACACCTAGGAAAGACGTTGACGCTATGAAGACGCTATGGCCACGTTGCTTGGCAACGCCTGCATACGGGAGATATTAAATAGTCTGCTCGACTTGTAAAAATAAAAAAAACCTCACGATTTCAACTCTAAAACACATTAAAGTATTATTAATTGATTACATATTTCATTCTTTCGTAAGTGACCATGGTACTTCGCGGAAGCAACCGTCCTCCGCTTCGCGTCGGACGGTTCACGCCTCCGCGTCGTCCATTCATTTCTGTTAATGGACACCTCGTCGGGTTACTCCCCAATCATATTTACGGAAATGATCATCCCAAATAAACACCGATTTTGCCAAATGTAATGTTGTCAAATCATAGAGGACATCATAGAGGACATCATTCTCTCCCTTCACTCACTGCACTCACTGCAGTTATTTTTGCCACTGCTCGTTTTAGTTTTTTCAATGTGGATTTTGGAGTTGTAACTTGTTGTCATAGGACACCTTTTATTTATTTTATTTTATTTATTTTACCCTGGCTGCACTTAGAGGAGTGCACATCAGCCTAGACCTTACAGGAGGAAGTAATTTCTTATTGCAATTCTGATTTGTTCTTACCTCAGATAGGCCTTAATGCCATGCACTCTCTACCTCATATATTATTTCTTATTTTAATTTAATTTAACTTCTTGTTGCACTACGATTTACATGTTGTAATTACATGGATATTGCACTATTTTGGCATATTCAATTATTGTCACCCATAACAGGTAGGCAATAAAAACGTTCTTCTGGATTTACTGTGTATTCCTGACCAAGCCATGATAGCAATGATTTTACATCCAAGTGAGTATGCAGTTCTTTAGTATTAGAAGAAAAAAAGCTTGTGTATATATATATATATATATATATTTTTTTTTTTTTCTCCAAACGGCGTGGTATCGGTATGGTATCGGTATCGGCCGATACTGCACAGCTGGGTATCGGTATCGGTATCGGGGGGCAAAAAATGGTATCGGTGGCAAACACTA
>JAOPHQ010000454.1:0-10000 GCA_030340625.1 Merluccius polli
CAGGCGGCCTCCACTCTGACGACAGCACCCCTCCCACCCCCAGACAGTCACACACTCACCCCAGCAAAGCACACACATAGGCGGCCTACACTGAGATGACAGCACCCCCCCCCCGACAGTCACACCATTACCCCAGCAAAGCACACACACACAGGCGGCCTCCACTCTGACGACAGCACCCCTCCCACCCCCAGACAGTCACACACTCACCCCAGCAAAGCACACACACAGGCGGCCTCCACTCTGAGTTCAGCACCCCTCCCACCCCCAGACAGTCACACACTCAGCCCATTAAAGCACACACATAGGCGGCCTACACTCTGTGGACAGCACCCCTCCCACCCCCAGACAGTCACACACTTAGCCCAGCAACGCACACACACACAGGCGGCCTCCACTCTGAGTTCAGCACCCCTCCCACCCCCAGACAGTCACACACTCACCCCAGCAAAGCACACACACACAGGCGGCCTCCACTCTGAGTTCAGCACCCCTCCCACCCCCAGACAGTCACACACTTAGGCCATTAAAGCACACACATAGGCTACCTACACTTACCCCCAGCAATACACAAACACACATAGGCTGCCTACACTTAGCCCAGCAAAGCACACACATAGGCGGCCTACACTCTGTGGACAGCACCCCTCCCACCCCCAGACAGTCACACACTTAGCCCAGCAAAGCACACACACATAGGCGGCCTACACTCTGTGGACAGCACCCCTCCCACCCCCAGACAGTCACACACTCACCCCAGCAAAGCACACACACACAGGCGGCCTCCACTCTGAGTTCAGCACCCCCCCGACAGTCACACCATTACCCCAGCAAAGCACACACACACAGGCGGCCTCCACTCTGACGACAGCACCCCTCCCACCCCCAGACAGTCACACACTCACCCCAGCAAAGCACACACACATAGGCGGCCTACACTCTGTGGACAGCACCCCTCCCACCCCCAGACAGTCACACACTTAGCCCAGCAACGCACACACACACAGGCGGCCTACAGTCTGAGTTCAGCACCCCTCCCACCCCCAGACAGTCACACACTTAGCCCAGCAACGCACACACACACAGGCGGCCTACAGTCTGAGGACAGCACCCCTCCCACCCCCCCAGACAGTCACACACTTAGGCCATTAAAGCACACACATAGGCTACCTACACTTACCCCCAGCAATGCACAAACACACATAGGCTGCCTACACTTAGCCCAGCAAAGCACACACATAGGCGGCCTACACTCTGTGGACAGCACCCCTCCCACCCCCAGACAGTCACACACTTAGCCCAGCAACGCACACACACACAGGCGGCCTACAGTCTGAGGACAGCACCCCTCCCACCCCCAGACAGTCACACCATTACCCCAGCAAAGCACACACACACAGGCGGCCCACACTGTGAGTTCAGCACCCCCCCGACAGTCACACACTTGGCCCAGCAAAGCACACACACAGGCGGCCCACACTGTGAGTTCAGCACCCCCCCGACAGTCACACACTTGGCCCAGCAAAGCACACACACAGGCGGCCCACACTGTGAGTTCAGCACCCCCCCGACAGTCACACACTTAGCCCAGCAAAGCACACACACAGGCGGCCCACACTCTGACGACAGCACCCCCCCGACAGTCCCACACTTAGCCCAGCAAAACACACACACACACACACACACAGGCGGCCTACACTGTGAGTTCAGCACCCCCCCGACAGTCACACACTTAGCCCAGCAAAGCACACACACACAGGCGGCCTACACTTAGCCCAGCAAAGGTCACCCATAGGCGGCCTTCGCTGACCCCCAGCAAAGCAGACCCACACATAGGCTGCCTACACTTAGCCCAGCAAAGCACACACATAGGCGGCCTCCACTCTGAGTTCAGCACCCCCCCGACAGTCACACCATTACCCCAGCAAAGCACACACACACAGGCGGCCTCCACTCTGACGACAGCACCCCTCCCACCCCCAGACAGTCACACACTTAGCCCAGCAACGCACACACACATAGGCGGCCTACACTCTGTGGACAGCACCCTCCCACACCCCCCGACAGTCACACACTTAGCCCAGCAATGCAGACACACACACATAGGTGACCTACACTTAGCCCAGCAAAGGTCACCCATAGGCGGCCTTCGCTGACCCCCAGCAAAGCAGACCCACACATAGGCTGCCTACACTTAGCCCAGCAAAGCACACACATAGGCGGCCTCCACTCTGAGTTCAGCACCCCCCCGACAGTCACACCATTACCCCAGCAAAGCACACACACAGGCGGCCTCCACTCTGAGTTCAGCACCCCTCCCACCCCCAGACAGTCACACACTCACCCCAGCAAAGCACACACACATAGGCGGCCTACACTCTGTGGACAGCACCCCTCCCACCCCCAGACAGTCACACACTTAGGCCATTAAAGCACACACATAGGCTACCTACACTTACCCCCAGCAATACACAAACACACATAGGCTGCCTACACTTAGCCCAGCAAAGCACACACACAGGCGGCCTCCACTCTGAGTTCAGCACCCCTCCCACCCCCAGACAGTCACACACTCACCCCAGCAAAGCACACACACATAGGCGGCCTACACTCTGTGGACAGCACCCCTCCCACCCCCAGACAGTCACACACTTAGCCCAGCAACGCACACACACACAGGCGGCCTACAGTCTGAGGACAGCACCCCTCCCACCCCCAGACAGTCACACACTCACCCCAGCAAAGCACACACACACAGGCGGCCTCCACTCTGAGTTCAGCACCCCTCCCACCCCCAGACAGTCACACACTTAGGCCATTAAAGCACACACATAGGCGGCCTACACTGAGATGACAGCACCCCCCCCGACAGTCACACCATTACCCCAGCAAAGCACACACACACAGGCGGCCTCCACTCTGACGACAGCACCCCTCCCACCCCCAGACAGTCACACACTCACCCCAGCAAAGCACACACATAGGCGGCCTACACTGAGATGACAGCACCCCCCCCCCCCCGACAGTCACACCATTACCCCAGCAAAGCACACACACAGGCGGCCCACACTGTGAGTTCAGCACCCCCCCGACAGTCACACACTTAGCCCAGCAAAGCACACACACAGGCGGCCCTCACTCTGTGGACAGCACCCCTCCCAACCCCCAGACAGTCACACACTTAGCCCAGCAACGCACACACACACAGGCGGCCTACAGTCTGAGGACAGCACCCTCCCACCCCCCCCAGACAGTCACACCATTACCCCAGCAAAGCACACACACAGGCGGCCCACACTGTGAGTTCAGCACCCCCCCCGACAGTCACACACTTAGCCCAGCAAAGCACACACATAGGCGGCCTACACTCTGTGGACAGCACCCTCCCACACCCCCCGACAGTCACACACTTAGCCCAGCAATGCAGACACACACACATAGGCGACCTACACTTAGCCCAGCAAAGGTCACCCATAGGCGGCCTTCGCTGACCCCCAGCAAAGCAGACCCACACATAGGCTACCTACACTTACCCCCAGCAATACACAAACACACATAGGCTGCCTACACTTAGCCCAGCAAAGCACACACATAGGCGGCCTCCACTCTGACGACAGCACCCCTCCCACCCCCCCAGACAGTCACACACTCACCCCAGCAAAGCACACACACACAGGCGGCCTCCACTCTGAGTTCAGCACCCCCCCGACAGTCACACCATTACCCCAGCAAAGCACACACACATAGGCGGCCTACACTCTGTGGACAGCACCCCTCCCACCCCCAGACAGTCACACACTTAGCCCAGCAACGCACACACACACACAGGCGGCCTACACTCTGAGTTCAGCACCCCTCCCACCCCCAGACAGTCACACACTCACCCGAGCAAAGCACACACACATAGGCGGCCTACACTCTGTGGACAGCACCCTCCCACACCCCCCCGACAGTCACACACTTAGCCCAGCAATGCAGACACACACACATAGGCGACCTACACTTAGCCCAGCAAAGGTCACCCATAGGCGGCCTTCGCTGACCCCCAGCAAAGCAGACCCACACATAGGCTACCTACACTTACCCCCAGCAATACACAAACACACATAGGCTGCCTACACTTAGCCCAGCAAAGCACACACATAGGCGGCCTCCACTCTGACGACAGCACCCCTCCCACCCCCCAGACAGTCACACACTTAGCCCAGCAACGCACACACACACAGGCGGCCTACAGTCTGAGGACAGCACCCCTCCCACCCCCAGACAGTCACACCATTACCCCAGCAAAGCACACACACACAGGCGGCCTCCACTCTGAGTTCAGCACCCCTCCCACCCCCAGAGAGTCACACACTCACCCCAGCAAAGCGCACACACACAGGCGGCCTCCACTCTGACGACAGCACCCCTCCCACCCCCAGACAGTCACACACTTAGCCCAGCAACGCACACACACACAGGCGGCCCACACTCTGAGTTCAGCACCCCCCCGACAGTCACACCATTACCCCAGCAAAGCACACACACACAGGCGGCCTCCACTCTGACGACAGCACCCCTCCCACCCCCAGACAGTCACACACTTAGCCCAGCAACGCACACACACACAGGCGGCCTACAGTCTGAGGACAGCACCCCTCCCACCCCCAGACAGTCACACACTCACCCCAGCAACGCACACACACACAGGCGGCCTCCACTCTGAGTTCAGCACCCCCCCGACAGTCACACCATTACCCCAGCAAAGCACACACACACAGGCGGCCTACAGTCTGAGGACAGCACCCCTCCCACCCCCAGACAGTCACACACTTAGCCCAGCAAAGCACACACACATAGGCGGCCTACACTCTGTGGACAGCACCCCTCCCACCCCCCCGACAGTCACACACTTAGCCCAGCAAAGCACACACACGTAGGCGGCCTACACTCTGTGGACAGCACCCTCCCACACCCCCAGACAGTCACACACTTAGCCCAGCAACGCACACACACATAGGCGGCCTACACTCTGTGGACAGCACCCTCCCACACCCCCAGACAGTCACACACTTAGCCCAGCAACGCACACACACACAGGCGGCCTCCACTCTGACGACAGCACCCCTCCCACCCCCAGACAGTCACACACTCACCCCAGCAAAGCACACACACATAGGCGGCCTCCACTCTGAGTTCAGCACCCCTCCCACCCCCAGACAGTCACACACTTAGCCCAGCAAAGCACACACATAGGCGGCCTACACTGAGATGACAGCACCCCCCCCGACAGTCACACCATTACCCCAGCAACGCACACACACATAGGCGGCCTACACTCTGTGGACAGCACCCTCCCACACCCCCAGACAGTCACACACTTAGCCCAGCAATGCAGACACACACACATAGGCGACCTACACTTAGCCCAGCAAAGGTCACCCATAGGCGGCCTTCGCTGACCCCCAGCAAAGCAGACCCACACATAGGCTGCCTACACTTAGCCCAGCAAAGCACACACATAGGCGGCCTCCACTCTGACGACAGCACCCCTCCCACCCCCCCAGAGAGTCACACACTCACCCCAGCGAAGCGCACACACACAGGCGGCCTCCACTCTGACGACAGCACCCCTCCCACCCCCCAGACAGTCACACCATTACCCCAGCAAAGCACACACACAGGCGGCCCACACTGTGAGTTCAGCACCCCCCCGACAGTCACACCATTACCCCAGCAAAGCACACACACACAGGCGGCCTCCACTCTGAGTTCAGCACCCCTCCCACCCCCAGAGAGTCACACACTCACCCCAGCAAAGCGCACACACACAGGCGGCCTCCACTCTGACGACAGCACCCCTCCCACCCCCAGACAGTCACACACTTAGCCCAGCAACGCACACACACACAGGCGGCCCACACTCTGAGTTCAGCACCCCCCCGACAGTCACACCATTACCCCAGCAAAGCACACACACACAGGCGGCCTCCACTCTGACGACAGCACCCCTCCCACCCCCAGACAGTCACACACTTAGCCCAGCAACGCACACACACATAGGCGGCCTACACTCTGTGGACAGCACCCTCCCACACCCCCCGACAGTCACACACTTAGCCCAGCAATGCAGACACACACACATAGGCGACCTACACTTAGCCCAGCAAAGGTCACCCATAGGCGGCCTTCGCTGACCCCCAGCAAAGCAGACCCACACATAGGCTGCCTACACTTAGCCCAGCAAAGCACACACATAGGCGGCCTCCACTCTGACGACAGCACCCCTCCCACCCCCCAGACAGTCACACACTCACCCGAGCAAAGCACACACACATAGGCGGCCTACACTCTGTGGACAGCACCCTCCCACACCCCCCGACAGTCACACACTTAGCCCAGCAATGCAGACACACACACACACATAGGCGACCTACACTTAGCCCAGCAAAGGTCACCCATAGGCGGCCTTCGCTGACCCCCAGCAAAGCAGACCCACACATAGGCTGCCTACACTTAGCCCAGCAAAGCACACACATAGGCGGCCTCCACTCTGACGACAGCACCCCTCCCACCCCCCAGACAGTCACACACTTAGCCCAGCAATGCAGACACACACACATAGGCGACCTACACTTAGCCCAGCAAAGGTCACCCATAGGCGGCCTTCGCTGACCCCCAGCAAAGCAGACCCACACATAGGCTGCCTACACTTAGCCCAGCAAAGCACACACATAGGCGGCCTCCACTCTGACGACAGCACCCCTCCCACCCCCCCAGAGAGTCACACACTCACCCCAGCGAAGCGCACACACACAGGCGGCCTCCACTCTGACGACAGCACCCCTCCCACCCCCAGACAGTCACACACTTAGCCCAGCAACGCACACACACACATAGGCGGCCTACACTCTGTGGACAGCACCCTCCCACACCCCCCGACAGTCACACACTTAGCCCAGCAATGCAGACACACACACATAGGCGACCTACACTTAGCCCAGCAAAGGTCACCCATAGGCGGCCTTCGCTGACCCCCAGCAAAGCAGACCCACACATAGGCTGCCTACACTTAGCCCAGCAAAGCACACACATAGGCGGCCTCCACTCTGACGACAGCACCCCTCCCACCCCCCAGACAGTCACACACTCACCCGAGCAAAGCACACACACATAGGCGGCCTACACTCTGTGGACAGCACCCTCCCACACCCCCCGACAGTCACACACTTAGCCCAGCAATGCAGACACACACACACACATAGGCGACCTACACTTAGCCCAGCAAAGGTCACCCATAGGCGGCCTTCGCTGACCCCCAGCAAAGCAGACCCACACATAGGCTGCCTACACTTAGCCCAGCAAAGCACACACATAGGCGGCCTCCACTCTGACGACAGCACCCCTCCCACCCCCCAGACAGTCACACACTTAGCCCAGCAATGCAGACACACACACATAGGCGACCTACACTTAGCCCAGCAAAGGTCACCCATAGGCGGCCTTCGCTGACCCCCAGCAAAGCAGACCCACACATAGGCTGCCTACACTTAGCCCAGCAAAGCACACACATAGGCGGCCTCCACTCTGACGACAGCACCCCTCCCACCCCCCCAGAGAGTCACACACTCACCCCAGCGAAGCGCACACACACAGGCGGCCTCCACTCTGACGACAGCACCCCTCCCACCCCCAGACAGTCACACACTTAGCCCAGCAACGCACACACACACATAGGCGGCCTACACTCTGTGGACAGCACCCTCCCACACCCCCCGACAGTCACACACTTAGCCCAGCAATGCAGACACACACACATAGGCGACCTACACTTAGCCCAGCAAAGGTCACCCATAGGCGGCCTTCGCTGACCCCCAGCAAAGCAGACCCACACATAGGCTGCCTACACTTAGCCCAGCAAAGCACACACATAGGCGGCCTACACTGAGATGACAGCACCCCCCCCGACAGTCACACCATTACCCCAGCAAAGCACACACACACAGGCGGCCTCCACTCTGACGACAGCACCCCTCCCACCCCCCAGACAGTCACACACTCACCCGAGCAAAGCACACACACATAGGCGGCCTACACTCTGTGGACAGCACCCTCCCACACCCCCCGACAGTCACACACTTAGCCCAGCAATGCAGACACACACACATAGGCGACCTACACTTAGCCCAGCAAAGGTCACCCATAGGCGGCCTTCGCTGACCCCCAGCAAAGCAGACCCACACATAGGCTGCCTACACTTACCCCCAGCAATACACAAACACACATAGGCTGCCTACACTTAGCCCAGCAAAGCACACACACACAGGCGGCCTCCACTCTGAGTTCAGCACCCCTCCCACCCCCAGACAGTCACACACTCACCCCAGCAAAGCACACACACACAGGCGGCCTCCACTCTGAGTTCAGCACCCCTCCCACCCCCAGACAGTCACACACTTAGGCCATTAAAGCACACACATAGGCGGCCTACACTGAGATGACAGCACCCCCCCCGACAGTCACTCCATTACCCCAGCAAAGCACACACACACACAGGCGGCCTCCACTCTGACGACAGCACCCCTCCCACCCCCAGACAGTCACACACTCACCCCAGCAAAGCACACACACAGGCGGCCTCCACTCTGAGTTCAGCACCCCCCCGACAGTCACACCATTACCCCAGCAAAGCACACACACACAGGCGGCCTCCACTCTGACGACAGCACCCCTCCCACCCCCAGACAGTCACACACTCACCCCAGCAAAGCACACACATAGGCGGCCTACACTGAGATGACAGCACCCCCCCCCGACAGTCACACCATTACCCCAGCAAAGCACACACACACAGGCGGCCTCCACTCTGACGACAGCACCCCTCCCACCCCCAGACAGTCACACACTCACCCCAGCAAAGCACACACACAGGCGGCCTCCACTCTGAGTTCAGCACCCCTCCCACCCCCAGACAGTCACACACTCAGCCCATTAAAGCACACACATAGGCGGCCTACACTCTGTGGACAGCACCCCTCCCACCCCCAGACAGTCACACACTTAGCCCAGCAACGCACACACACACAGGCGGCCTCCACTCTGAGTTCAGCACCCCTCCCACCCCCAGACAGTCACACACTCACCCCAGCAAAGCACACACACACAGGCGGCCTCCACTCTGAGTTCAGCACCCCTCCCACCCCCAGACAGTCACACACTTAGGCCATTAAAGCACACACATAGGCTACCTACACTTACCCCCAGCAATACACAAACACACATAGGCTGCCTACACTTAGCCCAGCAAAGCACACACATAGGCGGCCTACACTCTGTGGACAGCACCCCTCCCACCCCCAGACAGTCACACACTTAGCCCAGCAAAGCACACACACATAGGCGGCCTACACTCTGTGGACAGCACCCCTCCCACCCCCAGACAGTCACACACTCACCCCAGCAAAGCACACACACACAGGCGGCCTCCACTCTGAGTTCAGCACCCCCCCGACAGTCACACCATTACCCCAGCAAAGCACACACACACAGGCGGCCTCCACTCTGACGACAGCACCCCTCCCACCCCCAGACAGTCACACACTCACCCCAGCAAAGCACACACACATAGGCGGCCTACACTCTGTGGACAGCACCCCTCCCACCCCCAGACAGTCACACACTTAGCCCAGCAACGCACACACACACAGGCGGCCTACAGTCTGAGTTCAGCACCCCTCCCACCCCCAGACAGTCACACACTTAGCCCAGCAACGCACACACACACAGGCGGCCTACAGTCTGAGGACAGCACCCCTCCCACCCCCCCAGACAGTCACACACTTAGGCCATTAAAGCACACACATAGGCTACCTACACTTACCCCCAGCAATGCACAAACACACATAGGCTGCCTACACTTAGCCCAGCAAAGCACACACATAGGCGGCCTACACTCTGTGGACAGCACCCCTCCCACCCCCAGACAGTCACACACTTAGCCCAGCAACGCACACACACA
>JAOPHQ010000454.1:20000-26683 GCA_030340625.1 Merluccius polli
GACCAACAGCAAAGCCAAGTAGCTCTGTGGTGGTCGTATCGCAACGTGGCGAAAAGATCCTAGCTGAAGGTCCTCTGGCGCACGACATAGTCAAAAATCTGGCAGAAATTAGCCTCCAAAAGCTTTCCTGACCTTGGGTGACCTTTTTGACCTCACTTCATTTTGGGGCACTTCTCTCAATTGGAAAGTGTCCCCATTTTACTATGGCTGACCTTTGACACTTGGGAAGGCCGCACGGGTCTGAAACTCTGCAAGGTGATAACCCTAACCCTCCTATAAACCATACTGAAGTTTCAGACCCCTAGCTTAAAGCTTTCATGAGTAATTAATTGAAGAGGAGACAGTTTTCAGGAAATCACTTTGGAGACTTTTTATTAATTTATTAATTCATTTTATAATAAATAATAAATAAAAGTTACTATAAAACCCTAAACATTTCTAAAACATTTCTAAAACAATTTAATACTTAGTGCTTGTTAGTGCGTATGATCCCGAGCGCGTTTATGCCTGGCCACGCCCCCCCCCGGTATTTAATAAGATGTTAAAGCGCAGAGCTCAGAAGGCAGGTAGACAGAGAACCAACACCTTTGAGGAATTAACAAGATTCAAATGTAAGTGAACAATGCATGACTTGAATTATTTACAGTTTATGATTAGACCGTTATTACGTGTGTGCTCTCCGTAGGCCTCGGCCTGTCCTCCGCTATGGACAGAATCTCCGTTTATTATTATTGCATTATTAATTATTGAACAATAACGGCGTGTCAGCTTCCTAGTTGGTGAGGATTAATTCATTATTACAAATATACAAGTTAATCCATTTACGTAATTACATGGTAGTGCGCATGGCCCCGAGCGCGTTTATGGCTGGGCACGCCCCCCCCGGTATTTAATAAGATGTTAAAGCGCAGAGCTCAGAAGGCAGGTAGACAGAGAACCAACACCTTTGAGTAATTAACAAGATTCAAATGTAAGTGAACAATGCATGACTTGAATTATTTACAGTTTATGATTAGACCGTTATTACGTGTGTGCTCTCCGTAGGCCTCGGCCTGTCCTCCGCATTATTGCATTATTAATTATTGAACAATAACGGCGTGTCATCTTCCTAGTTGGTGAGGTTTAATCCATTATTACAAATACACAAGTTAATCCATTTACGCGATTATGTGTTAGTGCGTTGATCCCGAGCGCGTTCATGCCTGGCCACGCGCCAGGCCTGCTTGTGCCGAGCACGTGCACAGGCCTCGGCCTGTCCTCCGTTTATTATTATTGCATTATTAATTATTGAACAATAACGGCGTGTCATCTTCCTAGTTGGTGAGGTTTAATCCATTATTACAAATACACAAGTTAATCCATTTACGCGATTATGTGTTAGTGCGTTGATCCCGAGCGCGTTCATGCCTGGCCACGCGCCAGGCCTGCTTGTGCCGAGCACGTGCACAGGCCTCGGCCTGTCCTCCGTTTATTATTATTGCATTATTAATTATTGAACAATAACGGCGTGTCATCTTCCTAGATGGTGAGGATTAATTCATTATTACAAATATACAAGTTAATCCATTTACGTAATTACATGGTAGTGCGCATGGCCCCGAGCGCGTTCATGCCTGGCCACGCGCCAGGCGCAGGCCTGGCGCGTGGCCAGAGCACGTGCCGAGCACGTGCACAGGCCTCGGCCTGTCCTCCGCTATGGATAGAATCTCCGTTTATTATTATTGCATTATTAATTATTGAACAATAACGGCGTGTCATCTTCCTAGTTGGTGAGGTTTAATCCATTATTACAAATACACAAGTTAATCCATTTACGTGATTATGTGTTAGTGCCCTCTCAGGCCTGTGTGTGATCTGATCTGTAATTCATTATAACAAATATACATTTGTTATCTAGTTTAGTTAATCAATTACGTATTTAACTAATATCTCATGACTTTTACAGATGACTAAACCCAAGACCATCGCAGAGTGCCCAATCTGTGGCAAGGTGCTCCTGCTAATAGCCAAGCATCTCAGGGAGATCCACGCCCTAAAGAACGTCCGGGAGAGGGCTATCATCAATCAACTGGCCACCGGCCGGACTGTGGTCCCCCCCGGACCTTGCCCCTTTCCCGGATGTTCTCCCCATCTCCTTCACGTGGAGAAACACTTGAGGACCCACACAGAGACATACACAAGAGCAACGGTGGATCGGGCGATCAATGCCCTCAAGCGCACTGCAGCTATCAACCAGCTGGCGGCCTTGAGGGCCACCGCTCCCTATCCACCCATGGTCAGCCACCTTGACCAGCAGGAGGACCAGGCCCAGCAGCCTGACCCGGAGGCGGGCGTCAGCATGTGCATGAAGCGCACGTGCATCAATACCCGCCTCCGGGTCCGTGAGCTGGAGAGGGAGCTGCTGGACGTCCATACCGTGAGTGAAAGAAGAATACATAGCAATTATGCATTCTTTCCATGATCAATGTATTTAAATAAATGACAGTGTCATTAATTTGCTGTCCTGTTTTCTCTTGCTGTTTGTTTTGTCCCTCTGCAGAGGCTGGTCCAGTTGCAGACTGTTGCGGTCCAGTTGCCTCGCCGACCTCGCCGACCTCGCCGACCTCGACGTGAGTGAAAGAACAATACATAGCAATTATGCATTCTTTCCATGATCTATTCTTCATGATTTATTTCAATAAATTACAGTGTCATTAATTTGCTGTTTTCTCTTTCTATTTCTCTCTTTTCTCTTGCTGTTTGTTTTTTCTCTCTGCAGAGGCAACCCCAGCCCCAGAGGAGGAGGAGGAGGAGGAGGAGGAGGCAGCCCCAGCCCCAGAGGAGGAGGAGGAGGAGGAGGAGGAGGAGGAGGAGGAGGAGGAGGAGGAGGAGGAGGAGGAGGAGGCAGCCCCAGCCCCAGAGGAGGAGGAGGAGCCGCCGCCGCCCCCGGCAACGGCCCCGCCCCCGGCCCCGGCAACGGCCCCGGCAACGGCCCCGGCAACGGCCCCGGCAACGGCCCCGGCAACGGCCCCGGCCCCGCCCCTGGCAACGCCAACGGCCCCGGCAACGGCCCCGGCAAAGGCAAAGGCAAAGCGGAAACTCACATTTGGCCATAATGGGGTGAGAAGATAATTGATTAGTTGTTATTATTATTATTATTATGTTATTGTCAGACAGAACCATCATCATCATCATAATCATCACAATCATAATTGATTAGTGTAATACATAATCATTTTGCCCAAGGCCAAAGTATGTAACTTAATCATGTCTTGTTGTTGTTTTTCTCTCTACCCAGAAAAAAAGAAAGCTGCAAGCTGCGGAGGAGGAGGAAGCAGAAGAAGAAGAAGAAGAAGAAGAAGAAGAGGATGGAGGAGGAGGCACCAGGGAGGAGGTGAGTGGAATGGATTAGTTCATCAATAATTTTACAAATCTTTACCAAGTGGGGAACCAATGATGAAATGCGGTCATGCAGAAGTGGTGTTAATTATGTTTGTTTTTCGCGCAGTCGGCCTCGATGGTGTTGTCAACCCTATTAAAGGGGAAGAGCAGGGGCTCTAAGCTCCGCAATATTAAATTTGGGACCTCCATGGGTAAGAAATAACACATTGTGTATTTGTGCAGGTGTGTGAAGTGTTTTCACGCTACATTCCTCATCATGTGTTGCATCTTTACAGACACTTACATGGAGGAATATGGGCGATACCTTTTCTGCCCTGAAGGGACCAAAAAAATGCGCGAAAACAGCGTGTCGAAGGCCAGCCGAGCCAAGCTTTTTTTAAAGTTTTTGACGCTCGGCTGGCCTTCCATCAAATACTGGACGTGGGAGTTCATATTTAATGTCCCCCTGATAAAGACGTGAGTAGTGAATTTTTGATGATGATAATGATGTAGTAGTACTCAAAACATATGACTGAGACTCATTACAGCCTGGTCTTTCTACAGCTACCCTGCTACGCTGAGAGCGGCTGGCCTGGCCCCAACCACAATTATTTTGTATGTGGGCCACGCCATCTCATTCCTTGAGTATTTTAGGGACACCCCGGCGAAATACTCCCGGGTGACCAACGGCCAGCTGGTCATGGTCACCCGGGAGTTAAGAAAGCTCATGCGGGATGTAAACAGGAACGTCCTTGGCCACCAGTCCCTTGTCAAGCAGGACAAAATGCTGAGACTGGTGGCCAAGGACGACCTGGCCAAGTGCCAGGTCTTGGCCAAAGCCAAGATCCCCTCTCTACTCGGTGAGTCTCTCTCTCTCTCTCTCTCTCTCTCTCTCTCTCTCTCTCTCTCTCAAAGCTTGAAGTCTCATTGTCCTTTTCTCTCTTTAACTCATTTCAGCGGACATGACAGCGGCACCCCCCAGGGACCCAAAGACCCGGTACCGCTTCTTTGGATACCTGGTGGCGTACCTGGCCTCCATATACGGGCACAGGTCCGGAGTGCTGACCCGGATGCGGGTCACGGAGGTCCAGGACGCCATCGGCGATGATGAAAAGGGCTACCTCATCAATGTAAGTATCCTTTTACTCACCTTGGGTCCTTTTCTACATTAAATACAGGCCCCAAGTTGAGAGGGGGTCTGTTGCACACTAACGAATTGGCTGACATCTCTGCCTCCTGTCATACTTTGTCTTCTGCAGGTCATGGAGCACAAGACGGTGCGGAAGTTTGGGGTGGCCCAGATCTACCTGGAGGCCGAGGAGTACGGGTGGTGCAGGGAGTGGCTCCGCCTGCGGCTGCGCTCCCTGCCCAGGAACGCCTACTTCTTCACCTCCTTTGGCCGGGGGGAGCCAAAAGACCTCATTAAATACTTCCGTCAAGCTTGGGGGGAGATGGGCCTCCCTGGCTCCCCAAGCTTGACGGACATCCGTTCGGCCGTGGCCACCTACGTGAGTATCAAAAACACATGATGAGGAATTGGTCAATTTGGTGCACTTTACTTCCGTTATACACATTCTTGTTTGTAAATGCCTGTCTTTTTCTTTGTTTGTAGAACTTCGAGATCAACGACACAGAGGTCCGCAGGAGCGTGAGCGAGTTTATGTGCCACGACGCGCAGACACAGGAGCGTTTTTACGCCCTACATAAAAATTTGACGCGGGCGAAGCAGATGAGAGACCTCTTCATCTGCCTGGCACAGCAAGAGCCCTCATCTGCTTCCTCCTCCTCCGCTCCTGCTGCTGGCTCCTCCTCCTCCTCGACTCCTGCTGCTGGCTCCTCCTCCGCTCCTGCTGCTGGCTCCTCCTCCTCCTCCGCTCCTGCTGCTGGCTCCTCCTCCTCCTCCGCTCCTGCTGCTGGCTCCTCCTCCTCCTCGACTCCTGCTGCTGGCTCCTCCTCCTCCTCCGCTCCTGCTGCTGGCTCCTCCTCCTCCTCCGCTCCTGCTGCTCGCTCCTACTCCACTCGTGCTGGCTCCAGAAACAAGCCATCAGCCACCCAAGTGTTGGCACAAAAAGTGAAGCAAAAAGTGGGGATTTCCCCCAAAAAATTAAGGGCAATAATCTCCCTAAAACGCATTTAAACATTTTCAGTTCTGTTCAGTTCATATATCTATTCGTGTTGTGTGTTGTTTTATATTGTATATGTATTAAAGTTCTTTGTGTATCTATAATTAAGAAAAAACATTTGGAAACTGGTCGTTGTTTGTCAATTTTTATGGGGTCAGAACAGTCTCATTAATAATGAATGCACAGAGAAGGTTTCACAAATGTATTTTGTGATTTATATATAAATTACTCATTATTCAATGCACACACAAATGGATATCGGCATGTATAAATGTAAAATGAATCCATAAACAAAAGTAAGTTTCACCAAGTTTCTGGGTCTGGGGGCTGGCCCAGTACGGGTCCCGGTCCTGGTCCCCTGGGGCCTGGACCTGGGGTTCCTCATGTGGGGGTGGTGCTGGGGGGTCTGCTGGAGGCATGGAGGCCGGGACTGGGGGTGTGGGACGTTGTAGGGGGAGGCCTGGTCCGTGCCTGCCCAACCCTGACCGTGGCCCAGTACGGGTCCCGGTCCTGGTCCCCTGGGGCCTGGACCTGGGGCCCCTCATGTGGGGGTGTTGCTGGGGGGTCTGCTGGAGGCATGGAGGCCGGGACTGGGGGTGTGGGACGTGTGTGTCTGGGTCTGGGGGCTGGCCCAGTACGGGTCCCGGTCCTGGTCCCCTGGGGCCTGGACCTGGGGTCCCTCATGTGGGGGTGGTGCTGGGGGGTCTGCTGGAGGCATGGAGGCCGGGACTGGGGGTGTGGGACGTGTGTGTCTGGGTCTGGGGGCTGGCCCAGTACGGGTCCCGGTCCTGGTCCCCTGGGGCCTGGACCTGGGGTCCCTCATGTGGGGGTGTTGCTGGGGGGTCTGCTGGAGGCATGGAGGCCGGGACTGGGGGTGTGGGACGTTGTAGGGGGAGGCCTGGTCCGTGCCTGCCCAACCCTGACCGTGGCCCAGTACGGGTCCCGGTCCTGGTCCCCTGGGGCCTGGACCTGGGGCCCCTCATGTGGGGGTGTTGCTGGGGGGTCTGCTGGAGGCATGGAGGCCGGGACTGGGGGTGTGGGACGTGTGTGTCTGGGTCTGGGGGCTGGCCCAGTACGGGTCCCGGTCCTGGACCCTGGGGCCTGGACCTGGGGTCCCTCATGTGGGGGTGGTGCTGGGGGGTCTGCTGGAGGCATGGAGGCCGGGACTGGGGGTGTGGGACGTTGTAGGGGGAGGCCTGG
>JAOPHQ010000455.1:0-31719 GCA_030340625.1 Merluccius polli
ATGTTGCTCCAGTTCCCCCCCCCCCACGGGTGAATGGCGAGACCTGGAAAACGAGTCTTTTGCAAAAAAAAATATTCCAGAAAAAAGAATGAGTTCACTATATTGTTACATGTCATATTTCAATCTTGCTCAAGTAGTGTTATGTAATATCAAAGCAGACTTTGAGTTGAGTATATGAATGGGCTGAGAGATCAGAACGGTCATTTCACCTTTTGTAAATATAGCCTATCTATCACTGCAGTCAAAGACACTTTAACCTACTATGGTGTTGTCTTTTGTTGTACACTGTTCTATCACTGTGGAAAAAGTCTTGAGAGTTTTGTAAGATTACGTGCAATTTTGTTCTCGTATTTTTATTTTGTCATATTTTTTTCAGCAACTCAGTCAGCAGTGAGTTATTGCATCAGAATGATTGTCACCATCTCTAACACACCGTTAAGATATAAAGTGTTATCCAAATTTTGGCTGAGACAACATAGCACTTTAAACTGTACTAAACCAGAGAGGAACAACCTGCTCCTCCAAACTGCCACACTGGGACCTCTAGTGGCGGAGAGATTAGTTGCAGCCTGTGATCAAGGCAAATGTACCTGAAATATTATCTTAATTAGTCATTTTGCTGCAGTTATAAACTGCAATAAAACTACCTATCTGTTGCTTTTTTTTGTTTACATGTTATTATTTAATTGTAGTCGAGGACACTTTGGAATGCATCACATTTTTATTAATTTTTCTTGACAAATCAAAAAATATATATATATCATAGAAGATAATTGTTAATTTCTCAGTGCTTGTCACTCAATTTGTATTGGTGAGGCTCCCCAACCCCCCCCCCCCCCCAAACCCCCCCCCCCCAACCCCCACCACCACCACCAGCCCAACCATTGCCCCAAACCCATAGCCCCCCCCCCCCCCCCCCCCCCTTCCAGTCACTCACAACCCCCCCCCCCCCCCCCCCCCCCCCTCCCCAGATCTGTACTTATATGTGATTGCAGTATAATTCTGAAAAAAAAATATCAAAGAATATAAAACAAGCGCTTCCAATTCTGGTACTGGCTCTGCTTGGACCACAAGCAGATGGTAACAACTATGAAAAAAAATAAAGATAACCCCACCAGGCTCGTTCCTACGCCCCATTCGATCCATGAACACATCACAGATCTTCACCTGCACTACTGTAGCATGAGACTTACCTGCCGGTGATCCTGACAAAGACTCCATCCTCCAATGGATACTAAGGGCTCTGCAACACATCTGTTACCGGGTGAAAGGATGTCTTTCTTTCTTTCTTTGTTTTTTGTTTTTTAGGAGAAACGCCTAACAAACACAAAAGAGAAAACACACAAACAACAATTGGAACACAGTCTCACATCATCGCTTTAAGAGATATGCTTAATTAGTTAACGACGTTTCTCCCCCCCCCCCCCCCCCCCCCCCCCCATCGATATCTGCAGCAAAGCAGTTTTATGAGAGCCGATCGTCGGCTGGTTTTGTATTTGTTTAGTTATAGCATCGATGCAGATGTGCATAACAAACAGCTGCAGAGGCTGTTCCCTGTGCGGCCCAAGCAGAGCCCCAGTCCAGTTATGTTGTGTAACTTAATGCATGCATGCAGAATACCCTCAACAAACTGTAGTATTGAAAATATATTGAGTGTTTGTGGTATCCAAAGTATTTTGTTTGTAACGTTTTTTTGGGACTTTCTTTTTTAGGTGTTCACAGTGAAACTGTGGACACCGATTGTTATTTTGGATTAATTTTCAGTAGTATGAATCGTTTGCTACCTTTTTATTTTGGACTGGCCATGTGTATCCAAGATGAATGAATAATATATCCTATTAGTTACAGTACAAGATTCTATTTTTTGGTAGATTTGTTGAAAAGATTATTTCACATTGTGTTGTGTCAAAGTATATATATATCTATCTATATATATATATATATCTGCAGATACATTACCAAAGTAAATTTCAGTTACCTACAGAAGTGACGTGTACAAGTACTCCGATGAATTAATACCAACTCTGAGGAACATTAGTTCAAAATGCATGCCAGAATAATTAATAATTAATAATTAGGTGTTGAATCCATTTTCTTTTATCGAAAGGCCTACACTGGAATTAATCTACAGTTGGGTGCATTTCAAATAACGACTGGATCAAGGTTATAAAATTAAATTTTTTAGGCAAACCTTGGCAAAGCATTTCCTTTAATAAAATAAAATCACATTAGTGTTTTGTGCAAATCTTGTATTGCTGAAGTTTGTTTCACCAGAAGTCTCCATAATTGGTCGTTCTGAAACAAATAACAGCGCCTTGCGTTCCTGGGGTCCAGTGACTCGGGGTTCGTCTTTAATTCACTGGAGTTTTGGGTACAATTTTGTACGAATGGTTGAGATGGATGTAGAGTTGATTATATATATTATAACAAACACAACTATAGAAACGCATATATGAATATGAAAACTTTTTTTCATTCAAAACCTTTCATTAATCCTCCTCTGTACCTAGTCTTATGGTAAAAGATGTAGTCGTGTTTCTTTCAGTTGTGTGGGGGTGTGTGTGTACATGTGCAGGGCGGGGGTGTGCCGGGTTGGGTGGGGTTATGTGTAAATAAATCAAGTACAGTTAATGTGGAGGTGTTTATTTTTTGTGTCAGTGTAAGTTAAATATTCTAAAGAAATTTAAAAAAAAAAAAGTGTATTCTTCTCTATTGTGTTTCATGGTACATTTAAAAAAAGAAAAGGAAAAAAGTAGTTTTATCTTACATTTCAAATGCTTCTATATCTCTATGGCTTCTGGCGATACCGTTCCATTTTATAGATTTGTCAGCACAAAATGCAATAAACCAATACCATTTTATTACACCAATTGTGTTTGAGTCATCAATCATGTTTTGTTGAACAAAGTCTGGAAAAAAGACAATAAAAGTGTTGCTATGCAAAACTACATTGAATGAACAGCACCAACTAAGGCTAACGGTTTGAAAAAAACAACTCAAGAGTCCATCTCACATCTGTACACATGCAATGCTGCCTCAATAGTTGATCACAGGGAACAGATTTGAATACTCAATGACGAATAAAACAAAGGGTTATTAAAACAAAAGGGTTATTAAAAGCATTTACAAGTATGAAAAAAAAACAAAAAAACAACAATGGTCAAAATGCACCTCTACACATAGCTGGTGAATCAAATGAACTCGTATTTGAACTTCTCCGGGCCCCCACATCAGTCACAGACACAACCTACTTGGCTACTTGGTCAGTAATGGCGTGGGTACATGGGCGGAGGCGGGCCTCTGGGGGGCGGGGCTTGCTGCTGCTGCTGCTGCTGCTGCTGGGGGCTCACCAGGTGGTTAAGCGACGGTCCGCTCTGGATCAGAGTGTCCAGTGCCTTCTGGACGCTGGGGCTGTCGAAGTTGATGCCCGAGGCGGAGCTGGGGGGCCGCTGGCCCAACGGAGGGGCGGGGCCCCGGCCCAGGGGCATGCCGTAGCCCGAGGCCCCGGCCGGCGGCAGGGGCCCCGCGGGGGGCATGGAGGGCCGGCCGCCTCCCAGCATCTGGGGGTTCTGGGAAGGGGCCGACATGCCGGGCATGGGCGGGTGCTGCTGCTGCATGGAGCCGTACGCCTGAGGCTGGGGGGCCATGGGGGGGGGGCCGCCCGCCGAGGGGGCGGAGGACGGCGGCCCCGACCCGCCGCCGCCGCCGCCGCCGCCGGCGCCGCTGTTGAACAGGCTGAGGATCTTGGCCTGCAGCTCCTGCTGGTTGGGGTTGGGCGGCGCCGCGGCGGACGGCGGCAGGCCGGCGTGGCTCTGCTGGACGGGTGCGTGGATGGGGTGGGTCGGCGGGGGGTGGGGGTCGAGGTGAGGGGCTACAGACGGCGGGTGGATGGCGGCTGTGGGGGCAGAAAAAAAACAGTTCAGACAGCTGATCCACCACAGAGGAACAGACTGAGGGCTTGTCCACACATCCAGTGCGGCGCCCAGGCTCCACCTTCCTAGCGGCGCTGTAATGCTTCTGAGTCGTGAAGACGGTACACACCTGCATGGGGATCTGCACCGGGCCGTACCAAACGCAGCCTCTTGTCCTTCAGGTACGCAATAAGACTGTCCAGCTCCTCTGGCGTCACAAACCTACCAGGTGGGGAAAACAGATTCAGAATTAATGTATTAAATCTAATGGACTTCATACATTAACGGCTGGCGCCGAGTCACCGGCTCAGGCTCCAGGAGGCGGGTGCGGGTGCGGGGGGGGGGGGGGGGTAAAGCACCTGTTCTCGGAGAGCAGCGTGATGGCGGTCAGCAGGGATACGGGGTGGGCCTCTCGGTCAGCCTCCCTGACCAGAACGTCGTCGGCCATTTTGGCGGCCTTCCTGGCGATCTCCTCGCGCTCCTTCTCGCGGTTCTCCGCTTTGTAGGTGTCGTAGTTGTGCGCCACCAGCACCATGGCGTCCTGCATGGGCATGTTGCGGTGCTCTGCAACGGGGGGAATGTTTTAGAGATTTACCTCTTTGCGTCTCTTTGTTCATGTGCCGTCAACTTTCTGACCATCAAAACTGCATTTTGTCCGCCTAAAATCATCAATCAAGAATACATGAAGGCTTTCTGGTGTGAGGCGAGTGAGGGGACCGACCAAACCGCGACACGGCGCTGTGGCTCGTATTAAGACCACAATGAAGGTCTATGGCACAGAATGCTTGATCCAACTACATTATAATACAACTACATTATAATCAAATTCCTATGTGGAAACCTAAAGATCAAATTAAAGGTCATCCAATAAAAAAAAAAAACTGGTGACAGAATAGAAGGCAGCCACGGTACCGGCCAGCCCTCTGCGAGTGTTAAGGTCACATGGTCCAAAATGAATGCCTGCCACTCGCCAATGGCTGATGGCTGATTAGTTTTGACCATTTGGAAGGTAAAAATAAAAAATGCAGGGTTACATATTAAAACAATCACTTGGCCAGTAGATTTTTCTGCTCTGGCGGGTAAAAGGACAAAAAGTCTAAAAGTACATTTTGGACCCTGCATGCACAGACAGTCTGCCTGGTTGCCTCCCAGCGGTGCCTCGGTTTGTTGGCATGGCAAGAAACACCATTCGGTGCTAATAATGTGATAAATAGTGCCGAGCGGTGATTCGTTTCACCGGAGCTGACCTTGAGGGGTGCCGAACAGGATGTTGACGGTGCAGGAGCGGTGCACCTGGTGCTGCTGGGTGATGATGATGGCGAAGGGCGTGCGCGCGCGCCCCACGTCCTCCAGCGCCTGCGTCAGGGACACCTCGGTGTTGAGGAAGATGAGGTCCACCACCATGCCCAGGTCCCGCACCTTCCTCCCCACCGTCTCGGCATACTCCCGACAGTTGGGTTGCAAACAAAAGGACGCACAGAGAGAGACACACACACACAGAGCCACACAGGAGCGATATGAAATTACGAAATTCTGTGTCGTGGCCTCAAGGGAGATCTGGTAAAAAGGCCCATGGGTTAGACTGGACTAAGCCATGGGAGACGGGGGGGGTGAGACGGAGAGTGGACATACTTCTGTGCTTTGTTGACCACTATGACCGAGCAGTCGACAGGGCGCTCCGTGTCGTAGCGGCGCTGCAGCTCCTCAAAGTACTGGCGGTACAGCTCGTTACGCCGATGGTCCTCCGGTCGCCCCCGATCACCTGACATCCGGGAGAGACGGCATGAACATTAAAAACTCAAAATATATACAATGAAATACTTCATATTAGACAATACTGATGAATCATCCTGCACGTAAAAAAAACAAACCCTATGCAGTGAAATCAGGAATATTGATTGCCTGATGATTGATTGATGATATCCATTATACAAACACTCATTATGAGAAAATGTCGACCTGGGTGTCTTGCATTTAACATGAAGACATGTGGAGGTCCTATCAGAATGAGTGTTAAGAGACCAAGACTAAGCCTCTAGGAATCTAAGGAATCAAGTTCTTCATCGCAAGTCCAAAGACATGAACTGGAGACGGATGCGTGTTTGGATGCAAGTCGATGGAACGAGACGTCTGTGCCCTTAATGCATCGTTTGCAAGGGAATGCATTTCGTTGTCATTTTGAGTGAAAGCCTTATATTGACAACACATACTCTCTGGGTCACGGCGTCCGTTCCACGGGTCTCTAAACGAGTCTCTGTAGGGGTCTTCCTTCTTGCGGTAGTAGTCTTCGGGAGGGGGGGCGGCGGCACCGCGGTAGTATCGGTCATACTCCTCCCTGCAATACATTGGATTGATCCACTTTATTATAGTCAAAGAATATTCTTGGCAAATGGCTAAGGAACGGGTATCCCCATCCATCAACTATGCTTCAGACCAGCGATGGGACATCAGCGGCCCCAGGGACACATGTGGCACTCTGCAAAAATAATTTAAATTCCAGTACTGCGACAATATTCATGACCCACAGAAGTGCATATCAACTTTTGACCTCAACTATCCACGAATCACCACCAACCCCTGCTATAGACTAGAGACATCTTGGAGGTCCAGGGAGTGAAGCACCATAGCACAAGTAGAACAAACAGTTTAATTTAAAACAACCAATTTAATGTTAATCAGCACTTACCTGAATGCAGGGTCTCCTCGGGGGTCCCCTCGTGGGTCTCCCTCGGGGGTCTCCCCTGGGGTCCCCTCGTGGGTCCCCCCTGGGGTCTCCCCTATGGTCGCCTCTTGGGTCCTTCTCACGGCTTTCTGAGCCCCGGTAACGGTCGTCATGTTCGCGTGGGGGGCCACCAGGCCTGGGCTCCCTGGCGTCTCTGCTGTCCCGGGGCTCGCGGCCGTCTCGGCCGTACATGGGCGAGCGAGAGCGCGGGCGGCTTTCCCTGACTTCGCCATAACCGCCGTACGGGCCTCTGCAAACATCACAACATTTAGAACAGGCCAAGACCAGAACCGAAGGACATAGCAATCGGTTTATGAAATGGAGAAGAAAAAAAAGGTAGGGATATAACGGTGCACCATTCTTCCTTTGAATCCATGATTGCAGTCGTGTTTTAGTTCTGATATACGCATTACAATATACATTTATTTTTATATAAACGGGGTTTCAGGCATACAGATGCCTTTGCTTGTCCAAAAGGAGAAATGGAGAGGGGACCTTGTGTGCATTTGTGTGACAAGAGGGAAAGAAAGGAGAAGAGAATTGTTAATGCAGTTTTTAATTTCCATACACCGTATTGAGCACTGGCTTTTCTGTTTCCTTGTTCACGCACTCATTTCCAGCAATACCTTATTAACTTGTAGACGCCATGAAATCACGTTGCTAGCTCGCTTTTAGTCGATATGCCAAGAAAGTATTTTATTTTACATTAAAATCTAAAAATCGCGTTTCGGCGGTTTTGAATGATCGAATCGAACCTTTATGGATCCATTTATTTTGTCCTGCGCAAATACTCCAGTTTTACTCTCAAGTGCCATTAAGGAAGTACGACGCGCTACGAACGCCGGGTTACGTTGTCTTTAGGGCTTTGTCCACACATAACGAAGTCGTGGTTAAGTCACATATGCATGAATCAATTAGGGACGCGTCCGGTGGAGAGATGGTCACAACATTTGTGGTCTTTGTACCGCAGCCAGTTGACAAATTCTACTGATGCCATCGCAGTAAAGTGATTTGGCCACGCCTCCAATCTGCTGGACACATTCAGTGACCCATAAACCGACGCAAGTTACGCCATTTTGAGAAACCAAGTGGACACGGAAAACAAGTGTTTTACAGTTCAGACTTTTGTGCGCCTGAAGATTTTGTTTTTGCAAGATAAATACAATATCTTTGTAAGTACATTGACAGATCTTTTTCTTGGTAAACCAATTCGCAAAGATGAAGAAACATGAAGAATTTTTAAGCTTTTACGCGAGATGTTCTGTTTTTAGTTCGTAATTTGGGACAATACACGGATCGGGAAATAAAACACTGAAATCTGCAAGGCCAACATCTTTGAGACAAAGACACTTGGAATTACTTCATGACTTACGTCACTTTGCTTTATTTCAACACCTCTAAAAACATAAAAGATTAAATAAAATGTCGACATGACCCACATACTGTCGTTTTAGCCACATACAGCGCTTTCCGTCAACTTGTCATTCGATTTTGTTTTTAACCAGAGCACCGAGGGAAGTTCTTCACTGCCATTTTTGCGTTACTTTACCTTCGTGGAGGGCTCGGCCGGGATTGCGGTTTAGGTAGTCGTCCCTCTACGGCCATATTTACATCTGAAAATAAACCAATCCAAACTTTCAACATAGCAACAATTACCAAGCGTGCTTTTCACGTTAAATGGGACTTTCGACGGGAAACACTTCCATGATCCAAAGAGGAAAATCAGCTTCAGAATTCCAAGTCCGAAAAATCCAAAATTGAACGAGTCAAAATTCTGAAAAAGATGTTTGCAGGCATTTCTGCTTATAACGCATGACTGCAATCAAGAAATAAAAATGTGTAGTTTATGGCAACTTTCTATTTCTGTTATTTTTCATAAAATATACCAAAAATTGACATCCAAGATGTATTAATCTAGCTAATTTGCAGAGTACTTAGATTAAAATATATATTTTTTTGTGTTTATAAAGAATGTTCTGTATAATTTTAGTTTGGTTTGCATAATTATAAGGCATTATAACATCTTACAAAAAAAGATGTAGTGTGTGTATATTTGTGTGTAATATATACATACATACACACATATACACACCTTCGATAAAAGAAAAATAAATCCTGAAATACTTTTGATTTTAGTCACTTGCAACAGAAAAAAAAAATCAAGATACAATTTGAATAGACAGATTGTTAAGGGTTCTATTTATTGCATATAAAATAGTGAGTAAAACATTCAAAGATACCAATTTCGCAAACCACATTACAACGTATTAATGTCCCTCCATACGCATGAAGAAATGTACTTCTGTGCTACAGTGTTTCCTTGCTATTTATTTGATGCTACTCTGCCCTACCTTACTCATACCAATGAGAGCTTCTTCTTGAACTAGCCAGTTGCATCTTTTATTGTTTGGTCTTACCTATTTTATAACCTTTATATATTCGACCTTTATGGCCCGCCTTTGCAGCTTCCGCTTCCTCAACACGTTCAAATTGCACAAATCCAAACCCACGGAACATGGACACCCCTGAAAAAGGATTAGTTCAGTGGTACACACTTTTCAGGTAACACTTTAGGTTTGCATGGCCTTTCACCAATTGACCCTTTGCTAAGTCCCGCCCCCCCGGTTACCGTTGCTACGCCTGTCAAGCATTCGCACCCGGCATGTCAATATGGCGTTTAATGACAGTGATATATTCCAAAGGAAATAATAGCGGATTTTGTAATAATAGTTCTGTAATATCAGAGAAAACCGAAAGGACTACAGTATGTATTTGAGAGTTACATTCACAATATTAATTTGTTGTATTGTGAATGAAAAAAAAAAATCGAGGGAAAAGCTCGCCGGTCCCAAGCAGACATCAAGCACCCCACATCTAGACAATTCACGTGCGGACAAACATACAGGAACAATGTTCTTGCACAGCAGGGCGAGTCAATATACTGTTTTATTTTAAGCTAAAGTTTAGTTATGACTCCGTATAGCTTTCATTATCCAATATACGTTTTAGCCTATTGGTAGCAAAACTAAATTATCCCGCTTTTCCATTTGTTTAAATCGCACCAACGGGTGGTAAAATAAATAATAAGATGGAGTCAGCTGTGAGTGAGATCTTCCACACGGTTTAATCCATATCCGCAACTCCCCTCTTACGTTTTTGGCTTCGGAAAAGCGGAAAATACGAAACCCCCCTTAAACTTTGAGGATATTTCGATGTTGGACTTGCAGGTTCGATATGCGCACCCTTTCGGCATTTTCCTATGTTCTGAAAGCTTGACAGGCCTCCCGCGCCTAGTTACGGTTGCTAACGTAGGATTGGACAGCGGCCGCTCTAAGGAGGGGCTTAGCGAAGGGTCAATTAGAACAACAGTCTGACAAAGCATAAGTGTTTCCTCTGCAGTCACTCAGCACTGATTACTTTACTTTAATACCAGTCTGGGCGATCAAACCATTTTAACGGTCTCTCCTGGCGTTAAAACACCCATTACCAATACAATTTGGAGTTAGTTGGTAATAGTTAACAATAACAAACAATGTGTTGTTATATGCCATATACTGTTATTCGTTCTATTAAAGTTCTAGTAAGTAATGAAGCGTGATTACATGAATTTATGAATCCATAATAAATAGCCATTCAAAATGTTAATTAATAAATGGCCACAGAGGAAACACTGATGCATGCAATTGAGAAATACAAAGAAAAATACAAAATACAAAAGAAAAAAACTTAAAATTATTATAAATTACTGTTACATATCAAAGCACAATCCTACCGGACATAGATTAGTGAAAATAAAACTATGCGTACTATTCACCCACTTTGGAATACAGCCCCAAATACTGACCGATAATCTTTCCATACGTGCTGAAAATTTCTTCTAAATCCTTCTTTTCCATGTCTGACGTGGGCAGATTGCCGACAAAAATCCTCCTCTCCATATCTCTGGGATCTTTACTGCTGCAGGAGCGGGAAAAGTTCCCTGGAGACGAGCTGCGGCTTCTTCTGCGAGACATGACTAGATCCACGGGATTCCTTTTTAAGGTTTCGGTTTTAAAATGTTTTAAAAATGCTCGCTTATAGGTATGTGTTGCGTCTCTAAATGTCCGTCCACAATCCTGCAAAGTGTCAGTGGGGCAACAGAAAAAGAAAATAATTCCATGGATGGACAAATGTTAAAACTTGCGACCTTCCAGATGGCTAAAGTTGTGCACAATATTGAGAAAACGAAATGCAGACTGCGAAATTCAAATGCTGTCAAATGTAAACATTTTGATGCGTCGAATCGCAAATTCTTTTTAGACAAGGTCATCAGATAAAAGCGGCGAAATACTTCAGATCCATATAAATTTGATGAATGAAAATATGAATTGTTAGTCATTAATTAAAGTTTAATTTGCAAAGTTCTCTGTTGCAGAAATGCGGGCTAATGTGGTTTCCACTCACAGATCAAGATGATATTTTAGTTCTGTGACCTTTGTCTTCATAGCCATAGTTTAGGTCAAAAGCTGCACACAATTTGATGGAAATTATGTTCGACATTTTTTAAATTGAATCAGTATGGTCTCCCAAAATTAGAAATTCCAGAAATGTTTCAGAAACCAATTTTCATCAGCATAAAACGTTTAAATTCGGTAGTTGCACTGATATAATACAACTTGAAAATGGTAATTGAATAAACAGTATGATGGTGGCAGTCATTAAAAAATAAGCATTATGTGAACTGCGTTTCATAGTATTGAAATTTGATATTTAGTGGATAGATTATATTATGAAATATATATTTGGTATTGTTGATGTTTTGCGGTTCTGGGCGTAACCCTTGCATACCTTGTTTTCTCTCTGGTTGTCCTGTGTGTTGCTCTCGCATAATAATGATGTCTTGATAATTCTGTACAGAAAAAGAAAAGATCAATGTTGGTGGCTAAAAATACAGGTTATATTTCATTATTATTCATATTCGCCGTTTAGCCATTTGCCTTCATTAAATATAAATTACCCTTCTTTCAATGTGGTTTAACAGACAGTTTTATAATAGTACAATATTTACTTTATATTATGATTATATTATGAAATTATAAATTAAGAAAAACACATAATTATATATATAAAACAATAGGAATAGGAAACCCATTACTAATATATAACATTACTGACATTCCAACGCTGCCGTTTCCAAAATGGAGGCCACGGCGCTGTGACGTAGCGCGAGCTCAGACAGACATGTCGTCTCGATGCAAACGACCGCGCCGTGCAGGACAAACCCCTTGCACTCGGCAAAACATTTTAGTCGACAACGTCTGCTCAGAAGTGAGTTAGTTAACTCGTTGCAGGAGATTGAGTGTATGTTCCTCGCGGCTGAGCTCACCTTGATGAGAGGTCACCTCACCTGGCGGCGCCAGGACGATGAATGAGAGGTCGCTTTAAATCACACGGATTTATCTGCAGCGCCGCTTTTAGCTTCAACCAAACTACGAGACACACCACCTCCACCTCCACCTCCCCGGTGGTGTGGTGGAGGCGCGGGTCCAACCGGACCCTCGTGCGTGTTTAGTCGTTTTTAGAGCCACCATTAGCTAACCAGTTAGCCGTTAGCTAAATAAACTAAAATGGCACAATTTACAACATTCACTTTCATTTGCCCCAAAAACCTCAATGAACGCCGCTAACCTCGCAACGCGTTCGCACATTCGTAACCCACGTGATTGTATTTACCTTCAATGTGTCTTCGCCTTTCTTTGGTTTAGTTTTGATCAGATTATCTCAACGCCAACATTTAGCGCGTCGCCGCTTTCCCGGCGCTGCTGCTGCTGCTCCACAATGCTCTTCTTCCCGCCCTCCGCCGCCGCCGCCTCAACTCGCGCTCGGCGGGCGCCAGCGCCGCCTGGTGGCTCCTGCGATTACACCTTGCTGACGTCAAACCACGGCTCTGCGTCATCCGGAGTAGGCGCTCGTCGCCACGCCCCTTTTCTGGAGGGAAAACCATAGACATAATATACATAGACGCCTCATAGACTGACGCTGCCCGTTAGAGCTGACGTAGCAGCGCGGCCGCCATCTTGGATGGGTCCCCAGTGCGCGGCCGCCATCTTGGATGGGTCCCCAGTGCATTTATTTCTACTGAGGAAGTGTATCCCCAACTACAATAATAAGCAGAACTCCCCCAATTTATACCGGATTTTCACACAGTTTGGTTTGTTACAAACGGCAGAGATTTAGTTATGATACAGGACCAATTAATTAAAAAAAAGAAACTGCGCCGTAAGCTGCACTAAATACTGCATAGCTCTCCCGTTGACTCCTATGCTAGACTAGAGTGAGGAGACCCAACCAATATGGCGGCGACGCTGGGTTACGTTCCAGCACGTCATGAGGCGTCTACGTATATATGTCTATGGGGAAAACGACCCCACGACCCTCCATGGAGAGTGGAGGATGGAGGGATCTTCTTCGTTTGTGAGTCACGTGCCCCCTGCTCGGTCTGACCGACCTGACGTCGACGCCCAATGTGAAATGTTGACGACAGAGCTGCTTGGTTTCCAAAGACCCTTGGCAGAGAGTGAGGAGGCTCAGAGGGATCATCTAGGACTGGAGAGAGATGAGGAGAGAGGAGAGAGATGAGGAGAGAGGAGAGAGATGAGGAGAGAGATGAGGCAAGAGGAGAGAGATGAGGAGAGAGATGAGGCAAGAGGAGAGAGAAGAGGAGAGAGATGAGGCAAGAGGAGAGAGACGAGGCAAGAGAGAGATGAGGAGAGAGACAAGGCAAGAGGAGAGAGATGAGGAGAGAGATGAGGCAAGAGGAGAGAGACGAGGCAAGAGGAGAGAGATGAGGAGAGAGATGAGGAGAGAGATGAGGCAAGAGGAGAGAGACGAGGCAAGAGGAGAGAGATGAGGAGAGAGATGAGGCAAGAGGAGAGAGATGAGGAGAGAGATGAGGCAAGAGGAGAGAGACGAGGCAAGAGAGAGATGAGGAGAGAGACAAGGCAAGAGGAGAGAGATGAGGAGAGAGATGAGGCAAGAGGAGAGAGACGAGGCAAGAGAGAGATGAGGAGAGAGACAAGGCAAGAGGAGAGAGATGAGGAGAGAGATGAGGCAAGAGGAGAGAGACGAGGCAAGAGGAGAGAGATGAGGAGAGAGATGAGGAGAGAGATGAGGCAAGAGGAGAGAGACGAGGCAAGAGGAGAGAGATGAGGAGAGAGATGAGGCAAGAGGAGAGAGATGAGGAGAGAGATGAGGCAAGAGGAGAGAGACAAGGCAAGAGGAGAGAGATGAGGCAAGAGGAGAGAGACGAGGCAAGAGGAGAGAGATGAGGAGAGAGATGAGGAGAGAGATGAGGCAAGAGGAGAGAGACGAGGCAAGAGGAGAGAGATGAGGAGAGAGATGAGGCAAGAGGAGAGAGATGAGGAGAGAGATGAGGCAAGAGGAGAGAGACAAGGCAAGAGGAGAGAGATGAGGCAAGAGGAGAGAGACGAGGCAAGAGGAGAGAGATGAGGAGAGAGATGAGGCAAGAGGAGAGAGATGAGGAGAGGAGAGCGATGAGGAGAGAGGAGAGAGATGAGAGAGATGAGGCAAGAGGAGAGAGATGAGGAGAGAGGAGAGAGATGAGGCAAGAGGAGAGAGATGAGGAGAGAGATGAGGCAAGAGGAGAGAGATGAGGAGAGAGATGAGGCAAGAGGAGAGAGATGAGGAGAGAGATGAGGCAAGAGGAGAGAGACAAGGCAAGAGGAGAGAGATGAGGCAAGAGGAGAGAGGAAAGAGATGAGGAGAGAGGAGAGAGATGCTGCCATGGAAAATTGGACAAGAGGAGCGCCTAAGTGTCAGTGCAGGGAAAGGGGAGGATACTGCATGCAAATGCAAAGCCATGCCTGGGCTCAGCTGGGCAGTTTTTGTCCATGCTTGCACGAGTATCTTGTTTAGTTCATTAAGACAAGGAGGGTGTTCAGATGTCCCAGTTAAGACCAGCTTTAAGACCAGATCCATCCATGGCCCCTCTAGTGCCAAGCTGTGGACATGGGACACTACTCTGCACATGATAGGTTCACTAGCTGGCTATACATGATGTATGCCAAGATCACCTTCCTCATCCCCTGGCCTGACAGGGAATGTATCTCAACTACTGTAACACCAGCCAAAATGTTTTCATCGTCTTACATCAATCAGACTGCTTTAAAATGTGTATTGAATACTCCAGGACACTGGAGGCAAAGGAAGTACAAAGAAAAATAGAACTGTGAAATGTGCGTGATGTTCATGATTTACATTTTTCCATACACATTACTTACTTACTTATTACTTAATTACTTTTATAGGTCAGTTAGTCCTTCCTTAGGGTTCCTTACTTAATTGTTTGGCAACACAAAAACAAACTAGATGATAATAAATAGCCTGGACTTTATTATTGATTAGTAATTCATTTCTTGAACAAATTGTAACATGAGAGCTCATCGTTTCAGATTGTAAGGTGCTGCTGTGGATGCTGAAGCCCTTTTCCTTCTCAAAAGTTACATTAAAGGAAACAGATTTCTATGCATTTCAGCCATCAAGGCTGTAGTTCATGTTTTACATTTTCAAGCAATCTAGGAAAACAATAATGTTGAGTAAAAAAACTCAGCCCTAGTTGTAATAATTTAACAAACATGTTGATGATTTTATTTATGTGCTTTTTCTCATAGTGTGTGATCGTGAAGACCAGGCATCCCATCATCCCCGGCGGCGGCCCACTTCGTACAGCTGGTGAAGTCTCTGTGGGATGAAGTGAGAAGCAACAGTTGACAAAACTGTACATGTCTGCGCTGCCTAAGTCAATATCAGTCATCAAGTGTGGTTGAACCGTGACACAGTCGGGGATGAGGAATGAGAAGTAGGAAAAGGAGAAGTTCAAGACAGATCTTTACTGCAGAGTAGATAAAATAAAAAACGAACACTGCATTTTAGAAGAGCGCTTAATCGGGTTCACGGTCTCTTATTTTGTGCACTTTGCAGTGAAAATGTTACGTTTACTCTTTTGGAGCTCTAACCGGCAGCTCACTTAACCTGGATGTGCCCTAACAGTTACTGGCTGGGGCTTCGGCTCCGCTAGACTGACCCTGTCTAACGTCTGGGGCCAAGCTATAACCTATAGGCTATAACAGCTAGTCAGGTGGAAGAGAACAGTGCTACTGATAGCCAACATACTATTTGTAGAGCAGCACTGAAAAGAAAAACAATTCACTGTTAGCTTACCTGGAGACTGAATAAGGTAAACATGGATGTCCAGGGTCACCTCTGGCCACTCTGTGGGTGTTACTGCACCAGGCCTGAAGTCTGGGAGACTGAAGGGACGTGACTGAAGATTGATCAAATTCATCTTTTCAATGTGTCTTGCAGGCAGAGTGGACATATAACTTGACAGTGTATTTGAGTCATTTATAAACAAATGTAATTATGGTGGTTTTCTATTTGTTTTGTACTGCTGTTTTACATTAAAGTCTATGGCGAGTGCCATTTGTTCCCCCCCCCCAAACTTGTTGCATGCCACAGTCCCCGGATATGCCGCTCCGACGTTTCTTCCACAACAAAATCAAGCATTGTTGTGTTGGAACAAGTGGCAACTGTCCGGGACACTGGAGTTGGTGTTTCTTAGCTTTATAGTACTTTAAACTTGCTTGATTCATTTCAGGTTTAAGTGTCACGCACAACCTGTAGGCTAAACCTATAGAGCAAAATGACCTGCTGGTCACTTTCAGCAGTACACCAGTAGCACACTGCACTAGTGGACTGCTGAACATGAACAGATAATCACATTGGTTTGGGGAAATCAACACAACATAATACTAAATAGAGAAGGATTTACAGCACACAAATATGCTAAATTTTATTCTAAGGCAAAAGGGACATCCAACATTGTGCACAATGCATATCTGTTCATCTTAATCCATCTTCATGTGATCCCCATGTGATACGGTCGAGCAAAGTGAGTAAACTCATACTAACCCCCCAACAGAACCGAACCGCTTCCTAGTGTGGACCTGTGTCTTGCAGCAGACCTGTGGTAAGGTGACCAGGGAAAGGCTTGCACTGTAAGGCAGTTACCGTCTCTTTTAGGGCTGGGCCATTCTTTTATATTATCTTTCCGTATTTGATTGGCATCATTTTTCCGGTATTGTGTTACTTGCCAACTGTACTTTACTCCGCAAATCGCCCCTCTGGGACAAATAAAGTGTTTTGATTGATTGGTACAGACCCAAACTGACATGCTTTAGTGTGATATACGGTTTTACAGTACATTTTGATGACAGCCTGAGGTATGTCTTAAAATTCACAATATGGGGCATACTTTTCATTGAAAAATTATAGTCTGATTTTACCACATTCGAATTCCAAACTGGAATTATTATTATTTTTGTAATCTGTTTTCATAAGCAGCTATTCAGTTGTGCTGAAACCATGTCATATGCTATCGCTCTTGTTGACGATCAATGCTTCCTTATTGCCCAGCCCTAATCCGTACGTAATGTGAAGGACCCATCACACCTCTCTATGGCGTTGCCATAGCAGCATAGGCACCCTTTGCACCAATGGTGGCTTGTAAACTCTCTACCCCTCCTGCGGTCCGCTGGCCCACCCTGTCCAGTCCGCTCCTCCTCAGGGGGGTCAGCTTCCTGAGGCACCGTAACGACGGCAGCGGTTGGTTCTGTGCCCTGAGCATCATGTATCCCTTGACCCCGCACGCCGCCCGCAGCTGCCGCGCCTTCTCCATGGTCTCGCTCGACCACTTGGCGCCTCGGCCGCTCTTCCGGCCGAGCCTCGCCAGCTGGTTGGTGTTGAACACCTTCTCAATGTTCTGCACCAGGTTCTGCTTCTCCCGCTCCAGCCGGTGCTTCTCCCGCCGCTCGGTCACCACCGCCCGGAGGAGAATGCCGATCCGCTCGTCCTTCTTCCTCATGGCGTCCTTCAAATGCGCTATCTCGCCGCCCAGCGGGTCAGTGTTCGTGTTGGGCGCGGACGGGCCGTGCTCCTTGGCGTGTTTGGATTGTGGTTCTGGTGAGGGCTCGCGGGGCGCCAGTGGTAGGTCCTCGTCGTCGAGCGGTCGCAGGAAAACACAATGCAGAGGCAGTCCAAAGTTCTCCGGTTTTAGTATGGCTTCACCCGGACCATCGTCCACATTGAAGAGGTACCCTACAATACAATGTACAATTAATGTACAATCAACGATGATATAACTGTCATTGTTTTACATTTGATACCAGCATCTTTCATATGGATCGATTCTACTGACCGAAGCCACAGGAAGCCTCTGTGACTTGGATTTGAACAATTAGTCAAAGACAGCAATAAGAAAGAATAGATAGCTTACAGCTTATATAAATAGATGTGCACAGACCACATCCTTTAATAACGTCTGTATAGTTGTCATCCTGCCTCATACAAATTTGCTCACTATAATCTATTGTTGGCCAAAGTATGTTGTGTCATATAAAGTAGGATGTGTGATTGGCTTTTGCACGAACAAAAGTCCAATAAGGGCCAATGGAACCAACAAACCTGCCGTTTCCTCGTATAATAAGAGAGTACTGCTTCACACGCATGTTGTGAAAACATTGCAGTCTGCAACATCAACTTTGTTTCCCGCAAAATAAATGTGGATTAGTAGGAACATACTGTATATGTCATTTTTCCAAAATCGGACCACAGAGAACCCAAATCCCGGACCAGGATCAGGACCAGGACATCGCAGGTCCCACAACACGTGTATTACTGTATTATGCAGTACCCTCATCCATTAGAAAACAGCGAGCATGGACATTTGGTCCACTGCTGTCCTCCTCACCGTTGTCCTCCTTCTCCGCGGGGCCCTTCTCTGAGCTCTGGCTGTAGGAGTGCTCAACGCTGTGTCTCTCCGGCAGCGGGGAGTTCACCAGCGTCTTGGTCAGGTTCTCCACTATCTGGCGTAGCGTCTTGTTTTTCTTGAAGTGGTTGAACTTGGTTGGAATCGCATTGGGCTTCAACTTCCGCAGGTTGTCCATGCGCCGGGACTCGTACTGCGACTCCTCAAAGTGGTCCTAAGCATGGTCAGGAAAAAACAAAAAAAAAGGGGATTTAGTTGTTTTTTTAATCAGCTAATGTGAAACTGATTATAAAGCAGCATGATCCTTGACAATACCTTAGTTGCAACAGATTTTTGTATTGACTTTTCATTGGTTCCCTATTTAATGTTCTCCATTACTGGTTCAGATACCAAACATATTAATGATCAGCTGTTGAGGCACCAGTTGCTTAGCAACAGAGCCAATGCATTATTAATACGAGTGAGTGGGAGAAGAGCATTGCACGTTTCAAACAAATCAAATAGCCGTTCTCCAGTTCACAAGTGACAATTAAAGTACCGCATTTCATCTTTAACATCACTTGAGTCACAACGATATATAAAGTAAAATATTGAATGTGCGACAAGCTGCAGAAACAGAAAAAAAAAAATCACAATACGGCACTAAAGATGGCCTTATAAACGCGTTGTCCATACTCAGTTATATGATTTAGCACTGCTTTCACTTACTTTAATAAATGTATCTCTGCGGGATATTTACATTTACATGACGAGTTTCAGGTTCAAACCCCAATAAGTGCACCGACGCCCCCCGACGCGGACGCACTTCCCAACCCGACGTCTAAGGGCTTTAATCACAACGTTTTACTTTACAATTAAAAAGGGTTTTGTAATGATGCTCGGCCTCCGCCATCGGCACCATGATAACCTGATAACCTGATAACCGATAATCAATAATCCACCGGCCGTTCGCCACGAGGACATTAGTGAACGAGCTGGGGTGTCAACTATACGCCAACGTCGTCGGCCATGCGTTAACTAAACGTGCTGGTCCTCATCATGTGGGTCAGGACTCAGGACCCAGGACCCGGGACCCGTCCTGGTGTGTGTGTGTGGGGGGGGGGAGACCGGTCACCTCGCACAGCCGCGACCTGTCGTGGGCTTTCCAGTTGCGCCTCCCGACCATCTTCTCCCATATCTCCCTCCTCACGGGGTCCCGCGGGAAGCAGTGCAGCTTCTTCCCCTTCTCGTTGCGGCTGGAGCAGCCGGTGGCGGAGCAGCCGCCCATGTTGACAGCGGCTAACCGCCACGCGACTCACTTTCTTTTTAAATGTTGTTGTAAAGTCGCCCAACGCGTTGGGGGCATTTGTTGTTGTTTTTTTTCTCCCCCCCCCCCACACACCTTTCTTCTAACAAGGATGAAACAAATTAAAACACGTGTTGTTGTGAAATTCCTGAAGGTTAACTCCACCATCCCGTCACGCCACGGGGAGACATTGCTGGTTTGTTGCTCCTGTGGTGGCCTGGCGTCACGTGACCGCTGTGTTCTTCCTGCTTAAGGAAGCGGAGTTGCCAGATTCCGAGAAAAATCTGCGTTCCAGACTTCAGCTTTTTTTTAAACGGGATATTAAACCGTTTTAACTTTTTGCAATTCAAGTGCGTTATGCTATTTTCCCCATCAAATACGAAACATGAAACACGCACTATTATAATTTTAATTTTTTTATCTAGCATTTAGGGATAGAAATGTTGCACGGCATACGTGCGGAATATATGACATATATTATTCCTCGTAATGTATTTATTAAGAGGAAGCTGAAAATAGAAACCACTCCTACGGTGTCTTTTATTAGTCGACTCTATTATATATATATATTATGTCATTGCGTTCAAACCCAATATAAATAAATGCGGGATCTGTCAAACCTGGCAACCCGAGCGGCCGCTTTGTTAACAGCTCAATGAGCCAAGATGGCAGACTTCGAAGATCAGCTAAGCGACGAAGAGAAGGTATTCATTTTAACGACAGCCCATATGTCTCTTTGTGGTTTTGTTAACATTGCAAATGTCCGCGCTATTCGACGGCTATCCTAATGCACGGAGGGCGGAAGTAGGGATAAAAGTATGCGCTTTGTACAGTAGCAGGCTAGCTATGCTAAGCTAAGCGGCCGTGTCGCGTTATGCTAGCGGGGCGAAGTGTTGCGTTTCACGGTGTGGAGAAGAGTTGCAACGTAAAGTTTTAATCGTGTTTAGCTCACTAAAAACATGTCGGGGGGGTTGTCAGTAGTGGAGTAAGTGAACGTCTCCCACCCAAGAAGTGTGAAGTGTTGAAGTGAAGGGAAGTGGAGGCTACTTCCTGCACCGACACGACGGTTACTGACTCCTCGCCCGCAGGAAGTAGCCTCCACCTCCGCCTCCACCTCCACCACCGCCTCCACCTCCACCGGTTCGGCGTTTGAATCGCTCAGTGTTTTAATGGTGGTCGACTGCTATATATATATAATAATGTGTAATCCCCCCCCCCGCCCCAGGGCTCCTCCATGGCGGGGTGTGATCCCCGGTCGTGCAGAAACTTGTCAACCCAAGAGGTCTGCATTCCTCCCCCTATCACCTGTCTGTCTGTCACCTGTCTGTCTGTCTATACTGTTGTTGTGTACGAGGTGTAGTCTAATGTTGGCTTAAACCACTTAAACTGGTCTGACGTCACACTTAACGCTGACTTAACGCTTTTAATGAGCTCGTGCTTAACTGTAGTGACGACATGTTAACTTCGTGTTGTTTTTTTTTTTGTTTTTTTTGCATGGGGCGCTTCTTGTAAAGGTAATGATTTCCTAACTAAAATCCTAACTGGGCGATGACGTCAGTGATTGCTACCTGTACCGTCGTGGTTAACCTTAGATGACCGCCCACCCTCCCTCCCCCCCTCCCCTCCCCTCCCTCCCCCCTCCCTCCCCCCCCTCCCTCCTCCTGTTCACATAGCTGCTGCTGCTGCTGCTGCTGCACTACATACAACTGGGCACCGGCTCCCGCTTACATGCTTACACATGCATAAGGGCTGCTAAGAAAAGCCCCCCCGGGCCACAGACCCGCCGGCCATGTAGGGAGTGGTGGGAGTCGGGGCTGACGGGCCGGGGGGGCCGGGGGGGCCGTCTGCTCCCTTGGGGGGGCCGGGGGGGCCGCCTGCTCCCCTGGGGGGGCCACAGGTGTCACAGGAGTTGCCCTGTAATCCTAAAAAGAAATAACTTTGGCCCCGCTGGCAGTGCATTGCAGGTTTAAGAGAGGGATTGTGCCAATGAAGGCGTGTCGACTCGGCGGATCCTCTTCCCCGGGGGGGGAAGTGTGTGTTTGTGCGAGATGTTTTAGTTCCTGTGTGTGGAGGAGACATTGGGGCAAATGAAAAAACGTTGTCTTCTTGTTCTTTACAATGCCGGAATGAGAAGTGTATAACCGAGGCTATTTTTCACTTTTAAGGACCAGTGAGGGACCGATGTCGACAGGAAACGACCCCCAGTGTGTTTCTAATGAACATATTCTGTCTTTTTTATTTCTTAAAGGTGCGGATTGCAGCAAATTTTGTGATCCATGCTCCTCCTGGGGAGTTTAATGAGGTCTTTAATGGTAAGTTCTGGCTCTTGAAACTCCCCTATGCTTCTGCATTTGTGCACAGGAATATTAATAATAATAATTAGAGTGTAATAACAATTAGTTCAAAACAGAGGGTAAAATAAATAAATGAAAGATGATGGAAACACAAAGCCAACACTCTGCTCTCTGCAGGCACCCCCCGCATGAGACACTGATGCCACAAATGACCTCATCCTATTATGCACATAGGTTTGGTTTGCAGAACCACTGCAAAATTGTTACAAGTGATCATTGTGGGCGTACGTTATAGGGAATAGTAGCACAACAGTTTTGCTTACTAAATCAAGCAAAACTGATACGAAATGTGTTTTTGGGTGCATAAGGAATGCCAAAGTGTTTTTAGATTGGCTTGTTCAAGCATGCACCGCGGTTATTGATTACTGTGCGCTCTTGTTTCAGATGTACGACTACTGCTCAACAATGACAACCTTCTCCGAGAGGGCGCTGCACAGTAAGCAGGATGTATTTTACATGTATAGGGACTGTTGGATGACAAGCAGGATGTATTATACATGTATAGGGACTGTTGGATGACAAGCAGGATGTATTATACATGTATAGGGACTGTTGGATGACAAGCAGGATGTATTGTACATGTATAGGGACTGTTGGATGACAAGCAGGATGTATTGTACATTTAGTGACATACTGTTGGATGACAAGCAGGATGTATTGTACATGTATAGTGACATACTTTTGGATTACACGTGTGCATCCACTTCATTTATGACATTTCTCTTTTGACCGCAGTGCGTTTGCTCAGTACAACATGGATCAGTTCAACTTAGCCAAAATCGATGGCTATGAAGAACAGGCAAGTCATTTCTGAAAGATTTTGAATTTGAATACACAACACAACACAAGCGGTCCTCACAAGTTCCCCAAACGTACAGAAGTGCTCACAGCGCCCCTCCCCTCCAACACCCTGCAGGTCCTGATCACAGAGCATGGCGACCTGGGGAACGGCCGCTTCTTCGACCCTCACAACAAGGTGTCCTTCAAGTTCGACCACCTGAGGAAGGAGGCCAGCGACCCGCAGCCCCACGAGGGCGAGGCGGCCCTGCGGCCCTGGAGGGAGGCCTGCGACGACGCGCTGCGGGCGTACGTGAAGGAGCACTACCCCAGCGGCGTCTGCACTGTAAGCGGCGTCGGTTCTCAAACTAATGTTTACTTATGTACCCGCTCTAAGATATTGTTTTCAGCCAACCCCCTTTAAAGTTAAAGTGATATGCGCTTATTGGAAAGATTTACCGAAATACTAGTATTCAGATTTACTTAATTGTATTCGGATTCAATTTTACAATTGTTCATAACCAATATTGAAACGATGAAAAAGTCACAGGGCACCACAGTAGTGTGTGATGTTGTGTAGATGATGGGCCACAATGTATTCATCACATTCCCGTGTTGAGGGCTGGATAGAAGTGGTTTAAAAGCTGCAGTACTGATCTATTTATGGATGGTATGCTTTGAATTTCACACTGCAGATGAATGAAATAACGACCCGCTGTAAAGGCTTCAGAACACTAAATGACTAATGGGTCAACGGTAGTACTTCCATTGGGAGAGGTTGTGCCGGCGTAGCAGGAACCGTTTTAAAGGGCTACTTGACGCACCAGGAGTACGAACCAAACGCCTCCACTGTGTTGTGATCTGTCTCAGGTTTATGGGAAAACAATAGACGGGCAGCAGACCATCATTGCTTGTATTGAAGGACACCAGTTTCAACCCAAAAACTTTTGGTGAGTTGATGTATGAAATTGTATTATTGTATACAGTTGTGTACTATTACTACTCATTGACTGGACAGACTTTTTTTTTTTTCCGGCACAGTTTAGCAACTGATTTTCCTTGTGTTGTTTTTTATGCATATTCAGCAATTTGGGCCCTTCTCATTTTTAGGAACGGTCGCTGCCGCTCTGAGTGGAAGTTCAGCATCTCCCAGTCTACTGCCCAGGTGGTGGGAGTCCTGAAAATACAGGTAGGCTCACCTGGAGGCTCTCCTCCGCACCAAATGAGCCCAGCTTTCCTCTCATCTGGTCGGCGTTAAACACTGTGCTGTTCATCCCAGGTACATTACTATGAGGATGGAAACGTCCAGCTGGTCAGTCATAAAGACATTCAAGAAACGCTCACAGTGACTGTAAGTACGCCTCACTCAGTGGTTTAAGTGTAATAATAATATTTAGCACTTTACTATAGAAACATTGAACTCGCATTCGATAATGATGATCCTTTTCTGGTTGCTGAGCAGAACGAAGTGCAGACTGCAAAGGAGTTTGTTAAGATCATCGAGGATGCAGAGAACGACTACCAGGTAGGAGTCGCCAATGACACAAACGAGGGCAGCCGCCGCTGCTCCTCTACAGGGGAGCGCACAGTGGGCCTGTGTACAGTTGTTATGTTGCTAAGCCTCCCTCTCTGTTTACTTGCAGACGGCCATCAGCGAGAACTACCAGACCATGTCAGACACCACATTCAAAGCTTTACGCAGACAACTCCCGGTCACCCGCACCAAGATCGACTGGAACAAAATCCTCAGCTACAAGATTGGCAAAGAGATGCAGAATGCTTAGAGTGGCGCCGGTGACTGCTGTGCTTGTTGTGTGTGCAAAGACAAAATACACAGAGAGGGGGAATCATAAACGGAGGTGTAATTAACTTAAATGACACGGAAAGATGTGACATCTCACTTGAGAAAGATGTATTTTGATTTGGTTTTTGTTTTCTTTCTTTTTGGTCTGGTCTTCTGCCAGGAATTGGCGCTTATTTTGGGGCCTTCACTTTAAAGACATTGAATCTTGTAGCTATCTTATTTGCGAAACAACTTATCTTGGAACAATTGATGCCTTCGGTGACACTGTGAAGGCTTTGGGTTCGTTCCCTGCCAGACACACAAACGCACGCTTACACAACACACACTGAACCCCCCTCCCCCTCCCCCCCCCCCCCCCCCCCCCCCCCCCTGGTCATACTGTATCACACCACACCTCATGTAGCATACACTTTAGATGGCGTATCGTAAGAGGATACCCTCGCTAGAGCTTCCATCACCACTGTTATTTAAAAAGACAATGGGTCGGTATGCAGCCTGATATTGAAATTACCCAGCTACAAACTTGCGTCGCACGGTTTCATCTTTTTCTATGAGAAGTCACGGCGGTGTTTGTAAGCCAACAAGCCTCTCATTCGCTGACTGGATTTAGTTTTCCCTCTGTCTCTTATTTTTTTAATTCTCAAGGTGCAGGACTTGTTCTGGTTGCTCTCCTATGCAGAGACACAGGCGGCAGATAGAGTCAGAATGCCCATAAACTCCCCTTGGCTTAAAAAGTATTCCCTGCCCACTGTTTGCCTTCAGCTTTTGCTATATTTTTTATACAAAATATAAGTACATACATTTAATATTCAAAAGGAATAAATAATTACACCAAATATTATCTTGTATCTATTGGGATTATCCGAATTGTGTCAACATTACGATGTATGGAGCTGAAGATTTTGGGTGCCAAATGTGAACTGTTAATTGGCGTAAGATTTGTTTTTGAAAGTGGCAGAACAAAATCATCCCATATCTATTTAAAAAAAATAAATCAGTTATTGAAGAAAAATCGATCGGATGTAATTTTGTTACAACGAAGCACACATATAGATGAATATGAACACTTTGCATTTGTATAATATTTAATCTATTATATATTTCTTGTGTCCAACAACGTCAAAGCGTATGAATAAACACCTTATTCTGCCATCGGCCTCTTAGTGTTTTGGTTTCAACACAACAGTAAGTAAACTCAGTTCCAGTTATTAGTTATTGAAGGATTACATTGCTAATAGCCGTGAGTGTATTCAACATTCAATAGCCTATAAATATATATAGGCCACATAATGTAGTACAGACTATTTGATGGACCAGATGGACGGTGGACAATATGCCGTCGTTGGAAAAAGTCCCTCAACTCTGGACTGGGCAAACAAATAATCTAACTACTTATTATCTAATCCCTGGGTTTAATAACGTCTGCCTGGCCTTGCAGGACTGGCCCCAGCTCCAGTCTAGTACCCTGGCCTTGCAGGACTGTCCCCAGGTCCAGTAAAGTACCCTGGCCTTGCAGGACTGTCCCCAGCTCCAGTCTAGTACCCTGGCCTTGCAGGACTGTCCCCAGCTCCAGTCTAGTACCCTGGCCTTGCAGGACTGTCCCCAGGTCCACTAAAGTACCCTGGCCTTGCAGGACTGTCCCCAGGTCCAGTCTAGTCCCCTGGCCTTGCAGGACTGTCCCCAGGTCCACTAAAGTACCCTGGCCTTGCAGGACTGTCCCCAGGTCCACTAAAGTACCCTGGCCTTGCAGGACTGTCCCCAGCTGCAGTTCCAGCTCCTGACCGCTAGGTGTCGCCCCAGAGTCCCTGAGGAGAACTGCGTTATGCTTGTTGTGCCTCTCTGGGTGTTTGCTTCCTGACCTGCTGGTATTTGCCCCTACTTCTATTTTTCTTTGTGATTGAGATTTTCTGTGTATCTTACATTTAGCCTAATCATTTAAGCAGACGTGAATAAGCGTATAACCTAATTCAACCAAAAAAATCCACGAGACCAAGTAGATTTTTCTTTTTTTAAATGGATACAAAACTGGATAACTTTTAATTTTTCCTCTTTCTAGTAAATAATGAAACACAATGAGCCTTTTATATAGTTAACAATCATATACATTTGAAATCCTAGGAACCATGTCCCATACTAGGAACCAAATGAGACGTATCACATAAAGCCATTTAGGAAAAACATTCATACCCATATATGGGTGTGTGTGTGTGTGTGTGTGTGTGTGTGTGTGTCTCATCCATGTTGGATCTTGTCTGCAGATGGGCACTTCTGTAGTGTTCAAGTATGAGTCATAGAAATACCTTAGAATGAGCCGTTACTGTCCGATAAATACATGTGATTTTGATTTCTATTAATTCATCACATATTACCTTTACTCTTCAGCCTCTTCTTGTTACTCAGTATAGCAAAAAGTGTGTCTCTCAAAAGTTATCAGTGTTTGCATTCACCTGTCAAACATTCACTACAGCAGCTTCTTTTTTTTTTAACCAAGCTTTACTTTGAGCCTTTATTCTCCAGATCCTGAACAATATCCAAACACTTCATACCAGATTACACCACACCAGAGCAGAAGCAGTTTTAAACGTGTAAACGCGGTCAGAGGCCATGATATATTTTAAACTGTAATGCATGGAGCCATCATGCATACATGTAACTGTCATGGGGGCTTTTAATTTGGCGTGAGATGTGCAACCATAGGGTTAGGGTTAGGCATGCATGCTGTAGTTATAAACCCCCAAGGACCACAAACCTCCTCACTTTGAAGGAACGCCTCAGTGTGTTTGGCTGTGAGGTCAGGACCTCAGTGAGAAGACAGACCACAGACAGTAAGACCACTACAGGCCTGCAGCTGAGAGGGAGGACCACACGTGTGCTGATGTGTATCTTGATGACAAATAATGAATCATCTTGGGTGACAGTACTTCTATGGAAGAAAACATGTATGGGGGGGGGGGGGGTCAATGAAGAATAATGAAATATGTGCTCTGCAGCAGACTTGCGCCATGGTATGTTTACACACCGCCCACGTGATTTATTTGAATCTTGGTACCGTACGTCTACCAGTAGAGGGCGTGGCTGAGCATAACAACAGGATTGGGGTTTGCATGTTGATCCCAAATGTAAAAAACCAACAGAGCCAGAGAGAGTGAGAGAGTGAGTGAGAGTGAGTCCTATATATCTGCACCCTGTCACCAACAGGACAGGAGACTTTCCTGACTGGGCTTTAATGACCTTTTGTTTTTCCAAAGCCATTCTAGAAAGTGTTATTGTTGGCTTGATAGACTGAGCTCACTGCTCACGGACGTCAGCTGAAAACCAATTAGACTGTAAAGAAGCCAACCATCAATCTCAAGCTCATGCTTTTAGTCGAGCGAGTTGGATATCTGCGGTTAAACATAGTCGCCTCACATTAAACAAAACCAGGTTTTGGCTCCAACGCGAGCATTAAAAACATCAAAAGGAAAACTTTCCTGCCAGTGACCCTTAAAAAAAAAGGGTTTGAAAATTGCACACAGGTGTTCCCTATGGGCAAACTTCCACAAGAGATATTTTTGCTCAATAATATTTGCAATATGCGTCAGTGTCTATCACACAGGGACAGATGCCACACCTTTGTTTTGTCTGTGGCAGTCAACAAACACACACACACACACACACACACACACACAGTTAAACCTTGTGGGAGATGTTGTTGGTCTTGTCTAAACAAAACAAGACAGGTGCTTAGAAATGAACCTGCGGCTCGGCTGAGGACGTCCCACAGAGCGCCGACACAAAGGCCCTTCGCAGGACAGGAAGAACAAGATCTTCAAACGACAAGAAAGGAAAAACACGGAAGAAGCAACAAAGTCATGAATGCGGTCCGACCGGAACGCGATGGCCGGTCGAATACGACTTCACAGACAGACACACCAAGACTTCACACAGACAGACGGACGCATGGAGGGGCGAGCGATGGCATGGAAACCTTTCATTTCACTACACACTGCTACTGCAGGAACTACAGAAATATAATCAGTGATTTATTTGGTGCGCACACACACCCACTTTCATATCTGCGTGGCGTGAAGTCCTCACAGTACTGTAAAGCCTCCCTGATAGGCCGGCGCCACAGAGGTGCAGCTCACCGAGTTAATGATTGACCTGTAGGCCTCATGAGGATCTGTGTGATGAAGGCCTGTTCTGTGTTTTTACCGGATGTGGGTCAGTAAGAAGTGTGTTTAAAGGACCCCTACTTTATATTATATAATATATATATTTTATATATATATATATCGCATACTAACGTACCGCCTACTACATACTCACTGAGTATGCACTGCATACTGCCTACTAAGCGAACGGTTACAGTAAGTATGCCATCACCAGCGGACCGTTCACACTGAAGTATACAGCCAAGTATCCCAGAATGCATTGCAATGCGCACCGACCGGCAGTGATAGCAGGAGATTTTTTAAGCAGGGTAAAAGCTGTTATTGTAATTTGACTGTTTATGTCACTTTTTGAAATGACTGAAGTGAATGAAGTCTGAAGAACTGCAATGCATTGTGGGGCAGTTCAGTACATCCAGTAAGCTCACGCCGCATAAATTCTCGCTAATCTAAGTATACATTTGGGTGTTACATCCACATACTATGCAGTGTGAACGCACAACATACTCAATTTGACATCACACTCAGTATGAATAGGACCTTTGTATGCGATTCCTAACACAGCCTGTGATTGGCCATTTCAAGCCATTTAAAAATTGTGATGTCACTACCCTCTAGTGACATCACAAGTGGGAGTGTCCACCAAGATGACTTAATATCAGTCTACCAGCCCACCCAGTGGACTGTACCAACTGGTGGGCGTGTCTCTCCATCAGACATCTGGGTGGACACTCCCACTTGTGATGTCACTAGAGGGGAGTCACATGACAATTTTGAAACGGCTCGTTAATGGCTAATCACACCTGGTGATAAAATATAAACTAGGGGCCATTTAACAATGTGGGTAAATGCATTGAGCACAATCAGCTAACCGACATTCTCCATCCCTCCAGTAATTCACTGTCCGGGTCACATTTCTGGTCAGTGTTTTTTTTTTTTTTTTTTTAATAATGACAATTATCAATGATCCCCTGAATCCAACAACAATAATCTTTCCCTAAAAACAAAAGTACACGTTTGGTCGCCATCACACCGTACACATCGTTATAGGAGGTCTTCACCATTCTGTGAAACTGTGCTTTTAAATGGTTCAGATGCCACACGTTGGAAAACTCCACACACACACACACACACACCGTTTCCTGTATGCCGTAGCGTTTAGTGTGACATTAAAGTGGGGCTGCAGTAGAGGGGATCTATAATATATATATATTTATATAAATATATATATAAGGGAGTGGTGTGATGGTAAACCAGGGTGTATTGTGGTGTATTGTGGTGTATTTTGCCACTCTGCATGTTATAGAAGTGTATTTCCAATGCCAGGAACTGCAGCTGATCGTCTAAAACCAGGAAGAGCTCCGGCCTTTGTAGTTAGAAATATGTGATCAATTATGATGAGCTGTTGTTGTTGCCAAGGATACACAATAATAATAAAAAAAAATTGTAAGAAAGGCACTGGCAAAGCCAAGAACGTGTCTTCAGTAGGTTCCCTCCTCTGACCATGGCTACTGTGATTAAGGAAATAACTCAAACCGTAAAGCATTAGCGAGTCGGCGCTCAGAGATATGCATAATAATTATCTTTAGCAAGCGATGATGAATGCACAGGTAAACTTTGTTTTTTTTTTTGCATACAAATGTGGACATGTATTGTTGCGTTTTCAAATGGCAAAGAAAGAAAAAAAGAAAAAAAAAATACATGTAGAGACAGCTTGTGCCATATAAAGGAAGAAATAACAAAGAAAATATTAAAACATTCACTTCCAACTGATGCTATATAAACAACGTCCGCCGTATTCTTCACCTCTTCCTTTATCCCATTCATCTACCTGACACAAAATCGTGAAATGTGAGATACAGTACAAAGATGCCATTTGGTCAGGTCAGTCAGTCAGGTCAGTTTTCAGGATGTTTTCTTGGGGTTTACTTGACTTCGCAGTGACTGGACTGGACTAGCTTAGCATAGCTTAGCCTAGCTTAGCTTAGCTTAGCCTAGCCTGGCCTGGCGACGTGCTCAGAGCAGCAGGCAGCCGTTCTTCTTGCGTTTGCGCACTTGCAGCGCCGCCCTGGTGGCCATTTCGAACACTTCCCGCACGCCGTCCTTGGTCTTGGCGGAGCACTCCAGGTAGCCGAAGGCGTTGATCCGGTTCGCCATCTCTCTCCCCTCTTCCGGCCGGACGGGTTCCTGTCCAAACACACGGCACACACATCACACACGGCCGCAGGTACCGCCCGCTTCCAGTCACACGGTCACAGGGTCAGGATCATAGACATAATATACGTAGAGACGCCTCATAGACTGACGCTGCCCGTTGGAGCGGACGTAGCAGCGCGGCCGCCATCTTGGATGGGTCCCCAGTGCGCGGCCGCCATCTTGGATGGGTCCCCAGTGCGCGGACGCCATCTTGGATGGGTCCCCAGTGCATTTATTTCTACTGAGGAAGTGTATCCCCAACTACAATAATAAGCAGAACTCCCCGAATTTTTACCGGATTTTCACACGGTTTGGTTTGTTACAAATGGCAGAGATTTATTTATGATACAGGATGAATTAAAAAATATATATATATGTTTTAAATAATAAGAATAATTGTTCAATCTTACTTGTGAAAGGTAATCCCACGCGATCTGGTGTCAATACTGCGCCGTAAGCTGCACTAAATACTGCATAGCTCTCCTGTTGACTCCTATGCTAGACTAGAGTGAGGAGACCCAACCAATATGGCGGCGACGCTGGGTTACGTTCCAGCACGTCATGAGGCGTCTACGTATATATGTCTATGGTCAGGACGGCAAGTGTGCTTTAAAAGTTTGGGAAAGCCGGTTAGTTCATAGGGAACAAAAAAACATGAATAACTTTCCATGCGTTATTTATCACTTTGTGTACTT
>JAOPHQ010000456.1:0-35000 GCA_030340625.1 Merluccius polli
ACCACAAACTACAAGGCCCCAAAAGATGGTGCAATCTCTGAGGACGTTATTTTGCTGGATGAAGAGCCACTCCCAAAGCCAGTTGGAGGCCAGCCATCCCCAAGAGAATATCCAAAAGACCCATACTCTTCCTTTGGCGAACTACCTACCAGCAAGAAGGAGCCAGTTGAGGATTTGAAATCAACCAGTGACACCATTATGGATACTGCAAAACATATTGATTCTATTCCACAGGAGAAGACTGACTCAAAGATCCACATGGACACAGATGAGGGTCCCCACACACCTGATACGACTAGCGACCCGGAAAGCATTGAGACGGACTGCTCAGTTTCCCGAGCCACAGATAGCTTTGTTGACTTCATGAAAGAGTGCTTGAAATCAAGGCAGGACCCTGAGCCAAAAGATGCTCTTAAAGATGTTGCTGCCAAGGATGAGCAACCTGGAAACAAGGAACATGCACTCCAGTCTCCTCCAACAATGGTGATGGACCTTGAGCAAGAGGAACTTACAATTTGCGCTCTTAAAGAGTTAGGCAGTAGTCAGGAGGAAGAGGAAGATGTGCTCACGAAGAAGACGGCATTTAAACCTCAGAGTGAGATTATTGATCGGGAGAAAATGGGCCCAGGGTCAGGCGGTGTTCATCAATCCCCTTGCATCCCAACTTCCCCACCTCCGTCTACACAAGCCAGCCCTACTTCAGACTGCACATATTCCAAAGAGGTAGAGGCCATTGAGGAGTGGGTGGCCGAGGCCTACTATCTTGCCGAGCATGTGTTGACAGCAATACTAACGCACTTATCAGGTAACACCCCCTCCCTCTGGGCCCTAGGCCTGCTAACCTTACACGCAAGCACCACAAAATTACCAACAATTCCATTCAGTGTCATGTAATTCTTCCCTGGTCATTTTCCCAGTTTGAAACTCCCTATTTCAATTACTTGAATGCATTGTACTACTCTTATAACAAATGCATTCTAACTGCATCTTAATCAAATGCCTGCAATGGTTCTTTTCCGATGGCTTGCATATGGTGAACAAATGTAAGTTTTGGTGACATTGAAACAAGCTAGACCACGCTACTATGGATGCAACTAACGGTGATGTTTGTGAAGGTAATTATGGAAGACCGAGGGTTTATCTTTGTAGGTCTGAACAAAAGTACACCTCAAGGCTTTTAAGCATAGACCCTATGGTCACTTCAACATTCAAAATATCAGTGATGCTTAGCCCAGAATAAAACAAGTTCTGTTTGGTCAAGATGCAGTTTTCAACGGAAAAGATGCAAAACAATGTTCTGTAAATGAAAAATTAAATGGTATTTGTGAGGGACCTATTCATATAACATAGATATATGTAGTCATTTTTTTGTTTTCATAGGTAAAAAAAAAAGTTTACAGTATAGTTGGAAGTAGTCTTGTAGCACTTGAGTCTTTAACCCCTGTCCTGCCCCATGGTCTTTTTTAAGCATGGCAGTTGTCTATTGTAAAATAGCTGGTGGTGGAGGTGGGACAACTTGGGTGCCATTGGTGACATTGCACTGCCGTATGTCGCAGCAGCTCTGGAAGTCAGATGGTCAATCGCCAGTGTCGAATTTCTGCTTTGATGCAACCTTTCACAGAGGACAAATATTCCAGACTTTATGAAGGGCTATATTTAACATGTTAATTATCGTCGTCCATTTGACCTAACCCACTTCATACAGAAATCATGCTAATTGGTTTTGTATACGTTATTCTATCTGTGTTATTTGACTGTAGATTGTCAGGCACAATGCCAACTTTGCCGAATTGGCTTACGGTCATGAGATATTTTCGCGCCCCCCCCACCTTTACACCCTCCCTTGTCTTCTCCTCAATGGACACCAGATGCAGTCTGCAGCCTCCTGTCCATTAGGTAAATGATACCGTGCCAATATTAGTCTTTTCCAGGCCAGTCTGCTGTCATGTGTTCCAGTGCTCTTTGTGCTATAACAGTTTCAATGGGAGGGGGGGGGGGGTATAAATATGTTTACAAGGTATGATGTAAGAAATGAACCAAAAGGAATATAGTCGGACGGAGTAGGGCTCTCCAAGCTACAGTGTTTAAAAGTTGCTGACACTGGTCATCACTCACCATAGCCTTGCCTCGCTGATAATGAAACGCAACTCTTTTACCCCAACACACACACACGTAGTGTCATCCGTGATGGCATGCAGACTGCAGAAGTGTGACACACTGCAGTACTTTTACGTTTGTTGCGTGACAGTGTTTACTTGCCAGCTGTTACCAGTATGGCATTGGCAACCGTAACCAAACACATTTTTTACTAATTTTTAACCTTATGTTTCCCTTGTATATATATATATATATTTTTTTTCCATCAACCCATCTAAAATAATTATGAAAAGGGACATGTTTTCTTTTCCTTACATTTTATTCTGTGCTGCGTCAAGTCCTCGCCTTCAGCCCGGTTGCTATTTTAGTCCTCCGCAGTTTTTGTGAATCAGTGGAGTGTTGGTGGGGCATGCAGGGCTGTTTCACTAGGTGAGGTTTAATGTTATTGCGTGTGGCCCCCCTTACAGCTGGCTGAAGTCCACCACTTCAGTTATCAAGACCCCACCCTCCACTACTCTGCAAACTGCATCTTTAATTTAATTTTAATCTACTCAAGCTGTCTGCTGAGTGGGGTCCATGTCGGGCCTTGGCTAGAAAAGGGCTCACTGGGTATATTGCCTGACTTGTTGCCAGCTCTTTAAAGATTAGCTATAAATTGGGTTTTCAATTTCTACCGAAAGCCATAAATGTTTTAATCCCATACCGCAATGTAAAGAGATTGAAGTGAGGGTGGGGGGTGCTCTGGAAGTCAATGTGTGACTTGAAAAAGGCTTGGCTAGCCCCGTCCATTTTCATAATCATCTACGGTATTTGACTGTTAGAGACCCAGCTGTAAAATAATTGTAAATGTTGTTTTTTAAATTACATAAGTGAAACACTCCCTACTAGTTTAGGAGTAATAAGTCGCGCAACAAGCAAAAACTACCAAAATTAATCTGGATATTTGATTTAATATGCAAGTAGGCCTAAATAAACACATGCATACCCAGACCCACAGTGGTGAGTGGTGCCTTTAAGAAGTGCACACTGCACATCGAGGTAGAAAGCAGGCCACTGCGGCTCTCCCACCACTGAGACCTGCCTCTAGATCTGGGGCCTGTGATGCAGGGAGGAGGAGGAGGAGGGTGGTGCGGTGAGCGATAATGAACGAGGGGCCGCCTAGCTCCGGTTCTCTCCTTTTAGGCACCCGTGCAAAGCATGCCGGGAGGGATTTAGACCCCTGCAGTGCTGGCCAAGGAAACCCCTACATTTGTCGGCAAGCCGTGCGGCGAAAACAAAGTGTGTTCGCTCTCAACACACTTTGTCTGCAGTGTATGTCCAATTGTCTGATATTTTGTTTCCTTTTCAATTACTTAAAATCCTCCACAATGCTGTAAAAGCACTTGAAGACACAAGATATGCAGAACATGTGGAATTGATGAAGTTAGTTAAGCCGTTAAATTTGATGGCCCCTGGAATGATTGGGTGTTAACTCGTTATTGTGGCCCTCCCTTACCCAACTAGTGGGTTGACTTGCCTCAACAACCCAGGCTTTACTTACTCCAACAGCAAGGGTGTATGTACATGGGAATGTGCTGCCATGCATGCATCCTATTGGGTGTGTTTGTTATGTGGATAACTGCTGTATTTCCTGGCTAATATTCCAACCTCCCCAAGGCAGAGGTCCACGTGGAGGTAACGCCCCCTGCGATTACTCAATTATTCAAAAAAATGTTTTACATGAGAGAGAGGGGGAGAGAGAGAGAGAGAGAGGGGGAGAGAGAGAGAGATTCTGAGCATCACACTGTTGGAAAAGCATTACGTAACTCCCCCCCCAGTATAATGCCCATTACTTCTGCATGTACAACTTTCGACAAGGCAAATGGCCACAGCACCAGGGAATCTCCAGTAATATGCCAGCCTTTACTTCACTTACTCCTGGCATGAAGCTGCCAGAGGGGTTGGGGTGCATAATGTACCAGTCCTGTTTAGTGTAATGTAGGGTTAGGAGATCAACTAGATCGATAGCATAGCTGGTCGTCGTGTACCTTGGACTCCACGTTTCATGTGGATGAGTGTGTTTCAGGTGTTGTCAACTAACCTTTGCTCTTCCCTTTGTTGCCCCCCCCCCCCTCAAACCCTCCCCAATTCTCCACCTACACACACACATCCATTTCTACATCTCTTCAACCCACCTTCCCTCCGCCCTTCCCTTGCAGTCAAGGATCTGATCCATTGGCGGGATCCCAAGAAGTCGGGTGTGGTGTTTGGCGTCTCCCTGCTGGTCCTGCTGTCGCTGGCGGCCTTCAGCGTCATCAGCGTGGTTTCCTACCTGCTGCTGGCCCTGCTCTGCGTCACCATCACCTTCCGCATCTACAAGTCTGTCGTCCAGGCTGTGCAAAAGTCCAGCGATGGACATCCCTTCAAGTGAGTGGCCGCTTGGATCCCTGTCCGATCACAATACAAAGCATTTACACTTTTCAGAAAAGGCGAGCTTTATTTTTATTTTTTATATTTTGTACGTGTTTATACATTACATTTAGTTATTTAACAGCTGCTTTTATCCAAAGCGACTTGCAGTGAATTCAGAATACATGTCATTAAAGAGAAGGGGTTGCTCAAGGATGCCTGCAGGTAGGCTGTGAACCCTGTACCTTTCGGCTGGGATTCGAACGCACTATCCTCGCCCCTGCCACCCCAATGTAAAAAAGATGATAATACAGGTGTGCAACCTGGGACTGATGTATTATTCACCGAGGAATGAAGACAACACACAGGGGTCTTTGTGTTTCAGCAGGGCTTTTGTTTTACCGGGCATCTAGTAACAGGCGGGGGAGTGTGAGTGTCAGGCATGACGCGGTCTCAACTTAGCCTGGTGGTATTTATAGAAAGACTTTTTCAGGAGAGTCCACAGCCTTTCTCCCAACTCTGCAGACCAGTCAGTCAGGTTTCCCCTATCCAAAAATGGGCTGGATATGCAGCAATGGAGTCTATTGTGTAACCATAAAAGAGTTAATGCATAGCTTGTTCTCTCACCAATTAGAGGGTATTGCATGTCAGTAAATCTGTTTTTTAAGAGTTTGCTTGGCAACTCTTAACCTATTTCACCTAGCAGGTAGCTCAGAGACACAATCTGGAATGACAATTGATTTAAATATTAGCACTTTTCGGAGCGAATACGTTTTTCGGTGTTCATCTCTCGGTTTCCCTGCTGCCCATGTGCCACAGAGCCCTGATGGATAAGGATGTCAGCATTCCTCCCGAGACTTTCCGCAAGCACGTGGACGCCAGTCTGACCTACATCAACCGCGCCCTCAAGCAGATGAGCCGCCTCTTCCTGGTCGAAGACCTCGTCGACTCCCTCAAGGTAGGTCAACGGGCCGGCTAATTGGCCAATCAATGTCCCTTGTCTCTCCCTCTTTCTCTGTTTTTGCCGGTGAACGGGCAATCACAGGCCACCTTTTCTTTCTGTCTTTGTTTTTTTTTAGTTCTGGTGCACGGCCCCATCAGCTATCTATTCTTAGTCTTTCCCTCCACAGATGTCTCTCTGTGGATTGCATTTATGTGGGTCAAATTGGGGGAAGAGATGAGGAAATATGTGCGAGATGGGAATAACCAGGCTTAGCATGAGACGCTGTCCAGTCGTTGGCTATACAAGTAGAGGGGGGGGGGGGGGCGGGGCGGGGGGGGGAGCTGCTCTTGTATGACGAACCTAACCCGACCTAAAGCACTAGAGACCCGCGATGGCGCGTCCCAGGAGCGGTCATGTGGAGATGATCTTCTGCACACTGGCTCTGCGTACTCCCAAGCCTTCGGTTCTCATCGTTCAGCTTACATCCCCGGTCTTCACTCGGTGGCCCTGAGTGGTGGAGGGGCGTTAAGTGGGGATTCACCTCCACCGTGTTTAATGGATGTGTGTTTTAATGGATGTGTACAAAACCCCTTGTCAGCTTGTAAATCTCAAAGCTTCCCAAAGTAGACTGCCATTGTTTTTCGGGGGCCAGAATGAGACGGGGAATAAACAATATCCTACAAACGCAAAACCTTGACACCGACGATGAACATTGTTTTTGCAAAAGCAAATTTGAGTTGACATTTTTGAAGACCAATATGAGGTGTTTCTAAAGAGCATTATATGTAAATGTTATAGTCTAATTACTCCAAATACTAGATGCATTACGAACGTTGTAGACCAATACAGGAAGTGTAACATCCAGAAAATAAACCCAAGGTTATATGGGTGAATCTCCCTCCATATACACGTATTATTTCACAATGGAGATAAGCAATCGCGTTAGGCTTGGCTAATCTGTGATGACCTGTTTCAGTTCTGGGTAATGGAAATGTAGAGCGATGCGTTGTCCTGGAAACCGACTCACTCCCCCCCTCCCTGATTGATTGGTTGGTTGGTTGGTTGGTTGGCGGTTGTGGTGGTGTCTAACCCAGCTCATCTGTTCTCCCCCCCAGCTGGCTGTGGGCATGTGGCTGCTGACCTACGTCGGCGCCGTCTTCAACGGTATCACCATCCTCATCCTCGGTAAGATGGCCGCAATAATGCAATATGATCGTTTACTGTCTTTGAACCGTCATGAAATGAAGATAACGATTTATCTTGATACCCGGTTTTATAGTCTCCGGTTTTATAGATGAGAAGATATGCCCTTTAAAATCATGGAAAGAGGAGGGTTGAAACGCCTGAGAGAAAGGAAAACTAGTTTTAGTCAGACCGTACCAAACATGTTTATATACTTCAATGTCACGACCCTCAGACTGGTTAGGAACGTATTTCGAATGCATAAGTATATTGTGATATTTTTGGATATTGTGTCTAAAATTCCTCATGAATATCATAATAATTCACTTTCTTTCTGCCGTTTTTTTTCGATTGGAAACTAAATATCAACCATCTCTACTGATCAGATAAGATGGCACTTTATTAATGTCAGACAGGATATTATTATATATTATGATGTCAGCAGAAAGTATGGAGGACGGTAGAAGAGTAAAAAAAAAAGACAAAGAATTAAAACGAGAATAATAAAACAAAGATACAGAAAATGTCATAAATATATATATATATATACGTTATACACAATAAGAGCAGTTGAAATGTTCTATGCAAAAATAAATGTAAATGTTTGATAATTGGTTCCCCTGAAGTCTGATCTAAATCGGTTTGAGCTTCATTCAGTGCAGTCATTGTTGTGCAAGCCCAGAAAGTTTTTGTACTCGTTTTTAGGCAAAGAGGATAAGTGTATACATATACATATACCATTTCATGATAGGTGCATATACCATTTCATGACCTCAATGTATAGTTGGCTCGTTCTCCATAATGCATAATACTCCCTCAATAAAGAGGCTGTACTAAGTTATCATAATCACATTACATTTGTCTGTAAGGAGGTAATGTAACACTTTCAGTAATCACATTAGTCCGTTTCTAATCATTTCATTTCTTGCGTTGCATAAGTTCTTAAATTATCTGCATAATGGGTGGCTTTAGAGCAAGACTAATCTGAACGTTTTTTAACGAGCTCTGTCACTATTTTGTTTTACGAATATCGTCAAACTAAAATCTCCACAGCGCTTCTTCTATTGCAAAAGTAATAATGTAATGAGAAGGGGAACGAATGACGGGAGTAATAAAGTAAAGGAAGGCGGTAGGGAGTGGTCTGCTGGGTCCCGGTCTGAGCCGGGTCCCGGTCTGAGCCCTGCATCTCGCCCCATGAGGGAATGAAATCACACACCGCCGAAGGAGCAGGGAGGCGAGGCTTGGTCCCGATCCTGACCTCTGAATCAATACGGTTTTATTTTATATTTTTGGTGCTGCGTTTCAAATAGGGAGACGGTCATCATTTTAAAATCTCTGGCAAAAGTATTCTCAAATTATTGTTCAATGTTTTATGTGGATTCACGTTGAACACAATAATAATCATTTCAATATCATATTTCTCTTATAAGAGTGACTCAGGGATTTGTATCACCATCAACGTAACGGCATTCATGTTTTAATGTTTTAATGTCTGTTAAACTCTGGTAGATAATAAATAATAGGTGATTTCTATGAGGATCTATCAAAAACTCCTTTTGAATATATACACATTTTTTTCTAATCTCTTTATCTTTTTCTCCACAGCTGACATCCTCCTCTTCGCTGTGCCTCCCATCTATGAGAAGAACAAGGTGAGCATCACTGAGGACATCTGATGAGTAACCATAGCAACCATTAAATAAGATTAGATCAGATGGACCAATGACCTCATCGCATGACTTTAAGCCTCCAGGAGTCGTTGCCTTTGTTTGGGTTGTGCTTTGCCGACCTTCACTGACAATAACTTCATTTATATTTATATATTTATAGCACACTTTGAATAACAGAGTTCACATAGCGCTTTGACAAACAATAAAACAACTCGTGTAGATATAAAACGGATAGATATAGACACAATGGGGATGATTTGATGACATATACATGCGCAGGACGATGATTTACCTGTTGGTGTGTACAAGTTCAGCTTATTGAAGGCGTTTGTTTTCAGGGAAAGTGATTCAAAGCCTTTGGCCATTTGTCCTAAAAAGACAAACATGTACAACAAACGGCAAATGGTTTTCACTTGTGCAACGTTTTCACTGTTTCTTGATGAGATTGTCGCAAAGTCCACCAGTAATTGAATCAGCGCTGTTCAGCGCTGATTCAGCGGCTCACACACTCAGCGGCTCACACACCACTGTTGTGTTGTGTCCGGTTTTGGGGAAATAGTTTAGCTAAATAGTGGTTATAGGGAAGTATTGACATCCTACTGTAATTCAGTTACACATTACGTCACTTCTCAAACCATCCGACAGTGTGTAGTTTGAATTTTAAGTATTAGCACACAGTGTTTGTACAGCAGCAGAACCAGCAGAGCCACTTTTGATGTTTTCAATCAGTAAAAATAAAAATGTACTGAACAGAGGCTGAAGTGTGGCGTAACAACACAGCCGTCAGGTTTTATATCAAATATCATTCAGTTTTTAGACACATTTTACAACTAATGATAATTAATGTTTGCTTTGTCATACTTGAGCCGTTCACATCAAAAACCACATTGACAGATGTTAATCTTGGCATTGTACACTTTTAACCAGATTGGCTGAAGTACGTCAATACAAGTCATGAAAGCACATTAAGCTTAGGAGCCAGATGAGCTAATGAGCTAATGCTACCGCTAACGAGTCATCTCGTTAACTTTCAGTACCTGAAAGTTGCAAATTTGTAGTTTTTAATTGTTTTCACTCTCTCTCTATATATATATATATATATATATATCTAATATCTCCATCTGTCTCTCTCTCTCTTTATTTAGTATTTTTTATATGCGTTCCCATTTCTTACGGTGGGCTGATGTGATTCCTCAGTGCTGAGCTAACATGTGAACGTTTCTGCCCTCTCCTCCTCCTCCCCAGACGCAGATCGATCAGTACATCGACGTGGTGCGCACTCAGATCAACTCCACGATGGCCAAGTAAGCAAACTGTGTTGTGGTGTCATCAGAGTGGACTCGCATGTCAGTTACAGTAGGAGTCAAACCGGTTGGCTGTAAACGCCGCACTGCGGCCGCCGCTGGGAAGTAGGTAAACATTACAAAGCGCCGGCGCCCGGCGTTAGTCTGGTCCCGGTGTTGGATATAACCTGGGGTTATATTGGTGTCATGTGATCACACTGCAGCAGACTGTATAGTCAGGGACATTACTTGACACCAATGGGATGCAATCTGAGTCGGACATTTTAGCCGCGTCAGATGCGGCGCTAAAGTTACTTGTGGTCATTTTTTTCAACGACGCGTCTTTCACTTTTCTCCCGCAGGTTGCAAGAGAAACTCCCGGGATCCATGAAGCGCATCAAAACCGAGTAGCCGCCGCAAACGGTCCCTTCGCCTCCCCCGTCGTCCGCTTCCTCCCCCCTTAACCCCCCCATCCCTCCCCCCCCCCCGTTAGTCTGCTCTCCCATCCACTCCCCTGTTAGTCTCCTCCCCCATTTCCCTTCCCACCCCCCCCCCAACCGCTAACTGGCTAGCTCCATCCCCCCCCCCCCCCCCCCCTGCAGTCACGCGCACTGAACAAGCTATAGTAGAAATAAAATGTTAAAACCTCTCCAGCTTCTCGATAGTCAATGTTGAAACTACTGTGCAGCTTCAGATTAACAAAGCGTTTAGCTAGCAACAAAAGAGCTGTGCCTGTCGGCATGGAAACGCGCCGCTACGCAAAAGCCCCAGCGGTGGTGTGGTTGCCGTGGTGATGCCGTGTCGCCAGAGTGTTGAAGGCGGGGTCGAATGAACTAGACTGAATCCATTACCTGGTTTTGTTGTTTATGGGCAAAGTGTGTGTGTGTGTGTGTGTGTGTGTGTGTGTGTGTGTGTGTGTGTGTGTGTGTGTGTGTGTGTGTGTGTGTGTGTGTGTGTGTGTGTGTGTGTGTGTGTGTGTGTGTGTGTGTGTGTGTGGGGGGGGGGGGGGGGGGGGGCATTTTTTGTGTGTGCGGGTTTGGTGGCAGTTTTGCAAAAGCTAATGTCTGTAACATCCAAACGAAACATTTTGTGCAAAGGATTAATACGGCCGACGCGTTGGAAAGGTTTAAAAAAGAAAAAAAAAATTTAAAAAAGTTTGAACTTAAGTGTTTAAAGGTTTAATATTTCCCCTCATGGGCCGCATGGCGTCTCTTCTGTTGACCGTATCGGTACTTGTGTTGCTATCGGCGACGCACTGGAAAACTTTTATTTTCTCTGATTTGTTTCCACCGGCGCGGTTTAAATAAACGTCTGGACTGCGGAGCCAGCTGAGGATTCGGTCTAGTTCACCCCATTTATGATTTGATGCAATTGTTTGAAATGTTTTTTTTTCCGTCTGTAAATATATTCTATACACTTTAAGATGGCGATGGTGTCTCTTCTGCTGTAATGGAAACACTGAGTTTTGAGGATCATTTCCCACTTCCCTTACCGGACACAGTAACCGTTAACCCGTTAAGTCGTTAAGTTGTGTACAAGTCTCGCATTCACATGTAAATTATTCTTCTCACTACAGGAATTGTATTCAGCACTTAATAATAAGATAACCGCTTCGACTCTGCTAGGCTCAGTATGAACTACACTTCTTGGAAAAGAGAGATTATTGAAATTGGGTATTTATTAGGGATATATTTAAAATATCGAGGGGGGGGGGGGAATTCACGATTGGCAAGTTAAAGTGTATAATAATCGTAAGACTAAATTCTAGTTTGTTATGGGGAGTTTATTATTTTGTTGTAAATTGAAATGCAATGATTCGCATGTCTGGTAGAAACCAACTAACCGCCGACGGACGCCGTCTCATATTAGACCCCTTGTTCTGTTCATTAAGATGATTATTGTGACTGTAAAACGATGGTGTTTCTTAATTAAATGGAAAAAAAACAGCAAGTCAATATTTTGTAGGACTGTTGAATCTGTTGAATTGTATTGTTTTATTCCCCCCCACCCCCACCCCCCCCGTTTGCTCATCACCGGTCATCTTAGTGTCGCCTCTCGAGTCCAAGCGGCCGTTCGAATGGCCGCCAGGACATCCAGCTGTGCAGAAGGACGTCCACATGTTGTCCACATGTTGTCTCCATGTCTCTGTGCTGGATGTCCTTCTGCACACGGGAGCTGCCCCTCCACACGCGTGTTGTCGTGTCATTTGCATGTTTTTACTGAACCGACTCCCACGGGAAGTTCAGGCCGGGTTATATTATATTATATTATATTATATTATATATATTATATTTCACGGCCACTGAACCGTTCGGTCGTTCATTTTGTTTAACTTATTGAATGAGCTCCGATTTAAAGCCAGTCTTTAATCCAAGCTGTTGAACTTGTTATCGCACTGGAGTTTTGTGCTTTGTTTGATTTTCACACACTGCCATCAACACACAACTTACACACACAACAGACTCGCACTTGGTAACGCTGGACTTAAGGTTCTCCATACAAATGAATAACTTCATAGCCAAACCCCTTGTGTGTGTGTGTGTGTGTGTGTGTGTGTGTGTGTGTGTGTGTGTGTGTGTGTGTGTGTGTGTGTGTGTGTGTGTGTGTGTGTGTGTGTGTGTGTGTGTGTGTGTGTGTGTGTGTGTGTGTGTGGTGCGTCTCCCATCCCCTCTGGTTTCTTTGGTGCAATGAAGGCGAGGAAATGCGACATTACAGTACAGATACTTAATATTTTTTGCAATAGATGTGAAAATGATTTACAGCAAATGTATTTTTCTTCAGGTTCAGCGTCTGCTTATTGCCTCCGAATGTAATAATGAATATATATGAACTAGGATAACCATGCAGAGTTTTAACTTTGTTAAAGCATGTTTGCAAACCTCCCTCTTCTTGTCCCTGGTTTCTTTTCTTTGACTGGTCCAAGCGTATCTTGATGTCACATTATAACATCAGAGCTTTCTTTGTTTGTAAGCTGTTTTTAGACGGTAGTGTTTTTTGGGGGAAAGATGTTACAGATGAAAAAAAAAAAAAAACGGGAAAAAAAACAAACTGTGGTCCCTGTACTGAGTGGAAATTAATAAAAATGTGTTAAAGGACGGCACTGTGTGGTTCATTGTGTCCTGCCTCACGGATCCAATGTCCTTGAATCCAACCTTGTGTCCTGATGAAAGGCGCAAAAAAACACCTTATTTTAAATTGTACAATTTTAAAATACATTTTAAAATGTTTAAAATTATTTTAAATTGTACAATTTTAAAATGCATTTAAAAAAAAATTAAATACATTTTAAAATGTTTAAAATTATTTTAAATTGTACAATTTTAAAATACATTTTAAAATTTTTAAAATTATTTTAAATTGTACAATTTCAAAATCAATTTTTAAAATGTTAACCCTGACCCTGTACATCAATATTTTGTTGCATTTGTTAAGTCCTGGTTAAGGGGTTTGTAAATATAACAGACATGCTACTGTGTTACTATGTTAGTATATAATGAATCCTGGTGGTCATAAAGCAGTCAGGAAGGTTTTGATAGGCTGACTGACTGGACAGCGCTGGCATTCATCAACTAATGAGAACGATGAGCTGAAATCCTTCACTAGTGCATCATAGGCCAATTTAATATCATTAAATGTAATATAATTAAATTGGCAGTTTAACCAAGACACTTGTTTTTTTCCCCAAAATGATTTATTGTATGAAATATTCAGGAAGGGAACAACGAGTAGATGAGGAACAGGCAGCAGATCATGAAGACACTGGAGAACATCTGGAGGAGGAAAGGTTGTGAGCATCCAGAAGCTGTGGGACTGTTGGTGTAAATGCTTAAAGGAGCGCTTCAATGGGGCGTCTTTAAGCCCCGCCCCCCCCCACACACACACGCACACACACACAGGTCACATGTCTTTTCCTATTGTCATCATTCATCTAGCTGTAACTTCATTCATTTTTGTAATAATTTAAGTGCCATGTCAAAAATCCAAAAGGCTTTTGTTACCATTAGGATGGAAAGGCTCACATGATAAACGCTAAATAATGAAAGAGCTGTAAGGGGGGGGGGGGGGGGGGGGGGGGGGGGGGGGGGGGGGGGGGGGGGGGGGGGGGTGAAGGGGGGGGGGGGGGGGGGGGGGTTTGGTTTTGGTTGTCGTTTCCAACCCAAAGTTTATAGCGAATAAAGTTTGTGTGAAAAGCTTAGTTGTTGAACACATCGATGTTTAGCCACAGCTGCTGCTCTCTGCGTTTCAAACCTTACAGAGCGACCTGTGATATTATAACATAACATAAACACAGCTGGAGCAACCGGTAATATTATAACATAACAAACACAGCTGGAGCAACCGGTAATATTATAACATAACATAAACACAGCTGGAGCAACCGGTAATATTATAACATAACATAAACACAGCTGGAGCAACCGGTAATATTATAACATAACATAAACACAGCTGGAGCAACCGGTAATATTATAACATAACATAAACACAGCTGGAGCAACCGGTAATATTATAACATAAACACAGCTGGAGCAACCGGTAATATTATAACATAACAAACACAGCTGGAGCAACCGGTAATATTATAACATAACATAAACAGCTGGAGCGAGGGTTATGAGCATCCCTGAGTTGAGCATCTTCCCTGGTGAGAAAGTGATTCATTTGATGACTTTGTTTGTGTACGAGATTCTTTGCATAATGCTATAAGTGATGAAATAAACAAAGTGAAATAGAAACTTTTCAATGTGAAATGCGTTTTAGGAGAAACCAGAAGAAAGCCAACAAACGGTAAAGTTGGAGCTGAATTATTACTTCATGCAGAAAGAAATGACTTTTTATCACTGATATCCAGCGGAGTAGAAAGAGCAAACGGTATTTAAAACGTGTTTAGTACAAACCAGGACGCCTAAAAGTGCATGTATAAAAGAAATATAATTAAAACTTTCCACATATTTACAACGTGTGACTTGTTCTTGTGTGCAGTTTGCAGCAAGGTGGTCTGTGGGACATGGCTATCGGTCTGGCGGCGGCGCCGTCGTCCGCTCGGGGACAGACGGCGTGCGGATGAGTGACAGGCGAGGGACACGCCCCCCCCCCCCCCCCCCCCCCCCCCGGCGACGCTGAACACAAAACACTAAACGCACAAAACTACGCCTGCTGCACGCCGGCATTCATTGTCTTAAGCATAATCATATTTCATATTCTCCGACCTCGTCTCTCGGCGAATAGCGATAAGTAAGAAGACTGCCGAGATTAAGGAAACTTTTTTTTTTTTTTTGGGGGGGGGGGGGGGGGGGGGGGGGGGTGGAGGGGGGGGCGGGGGGGGGGTAAAAAAAAGTGCTGTGTTGTCTTCAGACACATTACCTTTAAAATTATAATTTTTTCGGCAATTTTTTCCCAGAAAAAAAAAGAAACGACTCTGGTTCAAGCTTCCTGAGAATGTAAAGACTCAAGAAACATACAAGCCCCCCCCCCCCAACCCCCCCCCCCCCCCCCTCTCGCCGTATGGAGCGAGCGCCATGAGGCGGCGGTCTGACCCAGATAGTCCTTCAAAACCACATCCGCTCACATCTGCTTTCACAGCCACTTCCACACCAGCAGCTGCTGCTGCTTCTCCCCTGTGCCTCAGCAGCAGCAGCAGCTCCTGGACCAGGAGGTCTCCTCGCCGCCGCGGCGCTTCACGTAGCGGCGCCGGCGAGGAGACCATCGGGCGCCACGGGGTTTCCCCCCCCACCGCATCCTAAGTGCCTCAGTGTCCCGGCGTCGCCGCCGCCGGCGCCCCGTGTCCGTGATCCTGGGCGGTGAAGCAGTCCTCCGCGTGGACGAAGCGCGACGCCGTCCGCCCGTAGCTGAGCAGCGTGCGCTGGCGCTCGGCGGCGTCGTACGCCAGCGAGTGCGGGTGGACCTGCTGGATGTGGCGCTTGATGGTGCTCACCTTGAGCGTGGCGAGCGTGGAGCCGCACACCATGCAGATGAGGCCGTGGCGCCGGCAGTCGTAGTCCATCAGGAAGTCCGCGCGCCAGCGCACCTGGTAGTTGCGCCGCTGGTCCTTGCCCGGGTAGTGGGTGTGGCGCGAGGACGCGGCGGCCGCCGAGGAGGCGCAGGATCCGGGGGGGCCGCCGCCCTCCTCCTCCTCCTCCTCCCCGGGTCGCCCCGCCGCCGCCTCCTTCTTCACCGTGCGGCGCCGGCTGCCGAGGGAGGGCCAGTCGCTCGCCGTGGCGCCGTCGGTGGCCGTGGCCGCCACGACCTCGCTGGGGTTGAGCTCTGCGGGCGGCGGGGGGAACAGTGTGAGTCACATGCGAAAGGTCCATATGCCGAATCTGGGAAATTTATTTTAAATTTATAAAATGTTTTATAAAGGTTTTTAAAAAATAAGTCTGCACAATGTTGTGAAAATATCAAATTCAAATATCATATTAAAAACTACCGTGAGTGCTGCCAATGCTTCCAAGTAATCCTAAGTAATAATGGCAGCGCCTAAAACGTTGAGAATATGGCGTTGGTATTTCATCATTCAACAGAAACTGGTCATTTCAGCGGCGTTGAGACGCGAACCTTCTTTGATGTCGCCATGGTAATCTTTGGTCCACGCCGCCGCCATGGCCTCCCGGTCCTGCCGGCTCAGGCCGCTGGTCTCGGGGTGACACTCCTGGATGTGGCGGCGGAAACCGCTGACCTTGGTCTCCGCCAGCGCCTGGGAGCAGACCATGCAGTAGGTCCCGCGGCCCTGGGGCCCGTAGGCCACCAGGTAGTCCAGGCGCAGGCGCCAGGGATCCCCGCCCCGCAGGCGCCGCCTCCTGGGGGCGCCGCCGCGGCCGCGCTGCCCCCGGTGGTCGGGGGTCCCGGCCACGACGCCGACGCCGCCGAACCCGCCGATGCCGTCCTCGCCGATGAGCCCGCCGCCGCCGCCGCCGCCGCCACCGCCACCGGCGCCGGCGTCCTGAGTTAGAGGGGCGTGGCCCGGCGGGAGCGAGTAGCCCCCCAGGACCCCTGCGTCCTGAGGGAAGAGCTGCGCCTCGTGGTCTTTGGTGTCGCACTCCGACTTGATGAACGGCTCCGCCTCTTCTTCTGAAAACCAACGGTCACTTCTGGTTACAAGTAATAAATACTGTTAGGAAAATGATGAGCAATAAAGGTTCACCAGAGGCTGTGCTAACCCTTAGATTTATATATATATATACCCTATATTATATTATATATTTATATATATATGTTTTTTGATTCTTAAGGCGTCCTAATAGGTCCGTGGCGCGCACCCCCCCCCCCCCCCCCCCCCCGTCATCGTCGGCTGTAGGTCCGAGGCACGCACCCCCCCCCCCCCCCCCACCCCCCAAAGAAAATTTACTTCTCACTGTTCTCAGGTCAAATATTTATATGCGATTAAAAATGCGATTAATTTCGATTAATTAATTACAAAGCCTCTAATTAATTAGATTTTTTTTTTTTATCGAGTCCCGGCCCTAAATATATTACATATGCATAAACCCTTTATGGCCTTTATTATCTCTCCTCCGTTTATCTGGGACCTTCATCTTGGACCTTCAATTCAACTTACATCATTCAAGAAATTAAAGATGTTCACATTCAGGCGACTTGCAGGTCTGGTGGACCAATACGTCAGGCCCCTCCCCCTCCCATTCAGACAGATTTCCAGCCGACCAATCACATCCGTTTATCTAATACGGGGGCGGGTTTACTACGACGACAGGGGAGAGCCGTTGAGAAAATGTATAAACAACCAAGATGGCTGCCGTTGATGTGGAACGGTTGCTCTGATTGGCTGTAGGTCTGTCTAATGGCGTCCAGAGGCTGACCCTAGCCTCTCGGAAATTGAAAATGAACTGAGAGGTTCCATCCAGACTAAAATGCATCTGTGAACTGGTCTGGCGATGCCAGGCGTCTCCCCTCCTCCTCCTCATCTCCCATCCTCCTCAACCTTTCCCCTCCTCCTCCTCCTCCTCCTCCTCCTCCTCCTCCTCCTCCTCCTTAACCTTTCCCCTCCTCCTCCTCCTCCTCCTCCTCCTCCATCATCTCTCCTCCTCCTCAACCTTTCCCCACCTCCTCCTCCTCCTCCTCCTCCTTTCCCCTCCTCCTCCTCCTCCTCCTCCTCCTCCTCCTCCTCATCTCCCCTCCTCCTCAACCTTTCCCCACCTCCTTCTCCTCCTCCTCCTCCTCCTCCTCATCTCCCATCCTCCTCAACCTTTCCCCACCTCCTCCTCCTCCTCCTCCTTAACCTTTCCCCACCTCCTCCTCCTCCTCCTCCTCCTTTCCCCTCCTCCTCCTCCTCCTCCTCCTCCTCCTCCTCCTCATCCTCATCTCCCATCCTCCTCAACCTTTCCCCACCTCCTCCTCCTCCTCCTCCTCCTCATCTCCCATCCTCCTCAACCTTTCCCCACCTCCTCCCTCCTCCTCCTCCTCCTCCTCCTCCTCATCCTCATCCTCATCTCCCATCCTCCTCAACCTTTCCCCACCTCCTCCTCCTCCTCTTCCTCCTCCTCCTCCTCCTCATCTCCCATCCTCCTCAACCTTTCCCCACCTCCTCCCTCCTCCTCCTCCATCATCTCTCCCCCCCCTCCTCCCTCCCTCCCCCCCTCCCCCCCTCTCACCGGGGTGTGCGCGCGCCCACGCCTGCAGCACGCGGTGCTTCTCCTCGGCGCTGTACACCAGCGAGTCCGGGTGGCGCTGCAGCACGTGTCCCTTGATGTGGTCCAGGTGCAGCGAGCGCGGCTGGCCGCCGCACACCATGCACAGCAGGCGGCTGGCCCCGCCCCCGGCGCCGCCCCCGGCCCCGCCCCCGGCGCCCGGCGCCGCCGCCGCTCCTCCGGCCGCCGGCGCCTCGTACTCCATGAGGAACTCCTGGCGGAACCAGGCGTGGAGCGAGTCGTTGAGGTAGCGCTCCAGTGTGCGCGCCGACGGCTCCGCGGCGGCGGCGGCGGCGGCGGCGGCGGCGGCGGGGCGGGTTCCCTCGCCGCCCGCCTTCGCCCTGGTCCTCTCTTCCTTCATCATCATCATCATCTCCTCCTCCTCTTCCTCCTCGTCGCTGGAGGAACGGCGCTCCGGACCCGACAGCCCGGCGGGCGGCGGCGGCGCCGGCGGACTCAGGGGGACCTGGGCTTGTGGCGGCTGGGGGGGGCTGGGGGCGATGAATCCTGAGGACACGCAGAAACCAGAAAGGACGGTGTAAGGATGGTGTAAGGACGGTGTAAGGAGGGTGTAAGGACGGAGTAAGGAGGGTGTAAGGACGGAGTAAGGACGGTGTAAGGACGGAGTAAGGACGGAGTAAGGATGGTGTAAGGATGGAGTAAGGACGGTTTAAGGAGGGTGTAAGGATGGAGTAAGGATGGTGTAAGGAGGGTGTAAGGACGGAGTAAGGACGGTGTAAGGACGGTGTAAGGACGGAGTAAGGACGGTGTAAGGATGGAGTAAGGATGGTGTAAGGACAGTGTAAGGGTGGAGTAAGGATGAAGAAGGATATTCTCCATGACATGTTTCTGAAGGTTTGGGTGAAACTGTCTGCTAAATTAATAACTAGTAGAAAAATGTGAATTGAATAACATTTTAAATGTGAAATAATAATAATAATAATATATAATATATAAACTAATGCTAAACATTGTGAAAAACAGACCTCATATATTTGCATAAAACGAGCAAACCAAGTGCAGACATCTCATGTCAGAAGGTCATCTAGTCATCGTTGCATAAGTACGGCGGCGCAAACGGTTATTTTAATTATTTATAAGTTAAAGGTTTAATGTTTTCTTCTGTATCTTTATGTTCCCCTGACAACCGACATTATAATGTTAACATTATAATGTTAATATTAGAACTGCATGGTCTCCACTGGAGGCTATGAGGCTTTACAAAATGTTTGACATTTGCCCAAATCTGGTAACCTGGGGCAACGAGGAAACTGATGAAGAGCAATAAAACTCCTCATCCTCACACACTTCAGTTTAAAACATGGATGAGTGGACTGAAATCCTATTGGCCGAATCAGAGAGAAAACTTTTCATCATCTAATCCAACCGAAAGAACCGCTCATCTCCATCCGCTCATCTCCATCCGCTCATCTCCATCTCCATCCGCTCATCTCCATCCGCTCATCTCCATCTCCATCCACTCATCTCCATCCGCTCATCTCCATCCACACATCTCCATCCGCTCTTCTCCATCCGCTCATCTCCGTCTGCTCATCTCCGTCCGCTCATCTCCATCCGCTCATCTCCATCCACTCATCTCCATCCGCTCTTCTCCATCCGCTCTTCTCCATCCGCTCATCTCCATCCGCTCATCTCCATCCGCTCATCTCCATCCGCTCTTCTCCATCCGCTCATCTCCATCCGCTCATCTCCATCCACTCATCTCCATCCGCTCTTCTCCATCCGCTCTTCTCCATCCGCTCATCTCCATCCGCTCTTCTCCATCCGCTCATCTCCATCCGCTCATCTCCATCCGCTCATCTCCATCCGCTCTTCTCCATCCGCTCCTCTCCATCCGCTCATCTCCATCCACTCATCTCCATCCGCTCTTCTCCATCCGCTCTTCTCCATCCGCTCATCTCCATCCGCTCTTCTCCATCCGCTCATCTCCATCCGCACCCACGCAGCCCTACCTCACAACATCAGGACCAACATGGAGCCACCGCTCAGAGCAGAGATGATCCCATTCATCTCCCCACAGGCCTCCATGACTCCCTCACTACTGACACACTCTCCTCTAGCGTGTTCCTAGCGTGTTCCTAGCGTGTGATTGACTGCTTCACATCATATTGTACTTATTGTCGCTATAGTAACTGCTTCATCACGCTCCCTGTGGCACCACAACACAACAAAACCCCCCAAAAAACAACAAAACACGCCGTCCAATCAGAAACACCTCAACGCCTCAGCGCATGCCGTCTCCCTGCGCGGACGCACGCACGGCAACATTACATCATCCTCTCCTCCCCCCTCCTCCCCCCCCCCCTCCCCCCTCCCCCCCTGTTCTCCCAGAGCGCCAGGCGACGCCACACTGCCACCCAGTGTGGGACCCGGAGAATAACCCCCCCCCCCCAGACCGGGACGCCATCCCGGGACGACTCCTCCACCCACCCGTGATCGCGGCGGTCGCCGAGGGTTGCGCCGCAGGAGGAGGAAGAAGAGGATCCCGCGCAAAAAACAAATCCGCGGGCCCCGGTTCCGAGGGTTCAAAGGGCCCCCCGACTCCTCCTCCCGCTCCTCCTCCTCCTCCTCCTCCTTCTCCTCCTCCTTCCGAGGGGTAGAAGGGTTTCTGGGCGCCCCCCAGGCCCAGGTGGCTCTCCCAGCCGGAGCGGATGACCTCCTTGTCGCCGGCGCTCCACAGCAGGGAGTCCGGGTGCTTCTGGCGGATGTGGCGCTTGATGGTGCTGAGCTTCAGCGTGGCGAGCGAGCTGCCGCACACCATGCAGATCATGCCCTGCCGCAGCCGGTCGAAGTCCATCAGGTACTCGCTGCGCCAGTACTCGTGGTAGTAGCGCCGGTGGTCGCGCCCCGGGACGCGGCCCAGCCCCCGGCGGGACGCCTTCGGAGCCCGGGCCTTTCCCCCGCCGCCGCCGCCGGACCCGGAGGGCCCCGGCGCCGGGGACAGCAGCGGCGGCTGGTCCGGGTCCTCGGTGACGCTCCAGTAGCTGGTGCGCGGCGAGCCGGCGGGCGTGGCGGCGGCGGTGGTGGCGGCGCCGCTCCGCGAGTCGTCCCCGGCGTCGCCGTGGCCGTTGGCCAGGACGCCGTCGTCGTCGTCGTCCTCCTCCTCCTCCTCGTCCTCTGGGGGGACAGACATTGGAGGACAGACGGACATTTCACCAAAAGCATTCAGAGTCCCGGCGGTCATTTCATGGTTAACATTTGCAGACAGATGAAATAAAACCGGTTTATGAATGAGTAATGTTGCATATATATACATAAATATACATAAATATACACATATAAATACATTTCTACATATAAATACATATATATACACATATTCTCCATGTTTCGTGGTCCAGACCACAGCTACATGCAGGCTACCCCCCTCACTGAGGACCATTTCCGCATCGCCTCTAGTCCCTATGAGGGGACTATGAGGCGCGCCGCCGCTGCGCGCCGCCAGGGGGCGCCGGCGCGCCGCCGCGCGGGTCTCGCCGCGCCGCCGCTCAGCCTTTGTTTATAGGAGCCTCTGAGACCAGGGGCCACGCCGGTCCACATGGACCGGGACGCGGACTAACTCCGCGGCTGACAATGGCCGGCGGGACCGACGTGGACCCGGTCCCCGGACCAGGTCCCCGGACCCGGTCTTAGACCCCCCACATGTGTTATTGTGGGTGTTTCTGTGTGTTTTACCTCCCGGCGGCCAGCGGGGTCCCGAGTCTCCCCCTCCTCGCGCCGCGTCCTCCTCCCCGCTGATTATTAACGAGACCAGGTCCGTCCGCCCCGGGTCTCGGTCCTCCTCCTGCCCCGGGTCTCGGTCCTCCCGCCCCGGGTCTCGGTCCTCCATGGCGGACCGGGTCTGCGGTTCTCCCTGGACCGTGTCTCCCCCCCCCCCCCTCCCCTCCCCTACATAGCGAGGAGCCTCGCGCCGCGGGAGCCCGTGGGTCCGAGTCTCGCGAGCCCCTCCGTCCCCCCCACGCGCCCGGGGGCCAACTTCACTTTGGCGGGTCGCCGCGGTCCGGTGCTGCGGGTCCCGGTGCTGCGGGTCCGGGGTCCGCGAGTCCAGGGGGTCCGGGTCCAGGGGGTCCGGGTCCGGGCCTGGTGCGTGGGGCTGGTCTCGGGGTGGGAGCCGCGCTAGGGGCCCCTGGGGCTCCTTAAGGGGCTCCTGGGTAAATTTAAAGAGACAGTAGCGGCTTTCCGCCGCCGCCGCGCGGGGAGGCGCCGCGCGCGGGGCCGGGCGGGCCCACGCGCACCTCCCCGCAGCGGACCGGACCAAGTTGGGGGGGGGGGGGGGGGGGGGGGGGGGGACCAAGTGGGGGGGGCCCAAGTGTGTGTGTGTGGGGGGGTTGTAACACAACAAAGAGACGTCCGCTAACCACCTCTTATATAGAGATGCGCTGGCGGCCATGTGTGTAACGTTACAACCAGACCAGACCGTACCAAGCTGCTGGCAGGGGGGGGGGGTCGGTCCGGTCCGACCCGGTCCGGTCCGGTCCGCTTATACCGCAGACCTGGTTGTGATTAGTGGGGGTGTTGGTGTTCATTAATCATGTTCAGCTTCCGGTATGAGGGACATTCAATTACATGTTATTAAATGTATTAACGTTCATATTAGCAGTAACTAGGTTCTGGTTCTGGTTCTGGTTCTGGTTCTGGATCTGGATCTGGATCTGGGCCTGGTTCTGGTTCTGGTCCTGGTTCTGGATTACATGAGGCCCCTGGATGAGGAGGAGGCTTTAAACTACTAAAATACAATAAAATAAAACAAAATAAAATAAAATAAAATAAAATACAATAAAATACAATAGAATACAATAAAAGAAAACAAAATAAAATAAAATATAATATAATAAAATACAATAAAACAAAATAAAATATAATAAAATACAATAAAATACAATAAAATAAACAGACAGAGACAGAGAGAGGGGGTTGTTGTCCACGCGATGCACCACACACACACACACACACACATACACATAAGGACACACATAAAGACAAACGCGCACGCGCGCGCGCGCTCGCAGCGAGGTCCCACATCCTGGTACTTTCAGCTCGTTGTCAAGGCAGCTCGCGGAGGAAGGAGAGCCGCCGCGTCCTCGCGCTCCGCGCCGCCGCCTCGCGCCGCCAACTGTCCCGCAAAGTTCAGCGGAACTCACAGGTAACGCACGCGCACGCCTCCCCGCGTCTTTTCGCCGCTCGCGGCGGGCGGAACCGCCGGCCATCCGGCCCGTTTAGCCGCGGCCGCGGCGGCGGACCGGCGGCCGTGTGGACAGAGAGGAGGAGGAGGAGGAGGAGGAGGTCTTGTCTCCATTGTGCCGTCGCCGCTGCAGAGACGCGGCGGCGCCGTGAATCGGTCGACCGCGCGGCGCGTGATGAGCGGTAATGTCGGCGCCCGGGTTTTCGGTTCTGAGTCCCCGCGACCCGCTGCTCCTCCGCCGCCGGCGGCCGGAGGAGCAGCGGGGTCGCGGGGAGCAGGAGGAGGAGGAGGAGGAGCGGGTCGGTAGTTTGCGGTAGAAAGGACAGTTTAAAGGGACAGCGCCGCTCCGCTTCCTGGTTCCTCCTGCTCGCTGTCATAAACAACCTGGAGGAGGAGGAGCAGCTCCTCCATGGAGGAGATCTGCATCTCCACGCATCCGTCCGGGACCCGGGTCCTGGGGGATACACCCAGGACCCGGGTCCCGGTCCTGGGTGTATCCCCCAGGTCCCGGGTCCTCGACGTTACAACCCCCCCCCCCCGTCGCACCGTGGGACGGGGGGGGGGGGGGTTGTAACGTCGATAGCCGCGCATTCCCGTCTGCAATGTAATACTGAATAAAACGCATCATTAAGGTGTGTGTGTGTGTGTGTGTGTGTGTGTGTGTGTGTGTGTGTGTGTGTGTGTGTGTGTGTGTGTAATACATGCATACACACATACATATACATACTATGTATGTATGTGTGTGTGTGTGTGTGTGTGTGTGTGTAATACATGCATACACACATACATATACATACTATGTATGTATGTGTGTGTGTGTGTGTGTGTCTTTATGTTTGTGTGTGTGTGTGTGTCTTTGTTTGTGTGTGTGTGTTTGTGTGTGTGTGTCTTTATGTATGTATGTGTATGTAATACATGCATACACACATACTATGTATGTATGTATGTGTGTGTGTGTGTGTGTGTGTGTGTGTGTGTGTATGTAATACATATACACACACACATATACATACTATGTATGTGTGTGTGTGTGTGTCTTTGTGTGTGTGTGTGTGTGTGTGTGTGTGTGTGTGTGTGTGTCTTTATGTGTGTGTATGTATGTATGTATTTATGGTGTGTGTCTTTATGTGTGTGTATGTATGTATGTATTTATGGTGTGTGTCTTTATGTGTGTGTATGTATGTATGTATTTATGGTGTGTGTCTTTATGTGTGTATGTATGTATGTGTGTTGTGTGTGTATGTATGTATATATATGTGTGTGTGTATTTATGTATGTATTTAGTGTGTGTGTATTTGTGTGTGTGTGTATGTATGTATTTATGGTGTGTGTGTGTGTGTGTGTGTATGTGTGTGTGTGTGTATGTGTGTGTGTGTATGTATATATGTGTGTGTGTGTGTGTGTATGTATGTATTTATGGTGTGTGTGTGTGTGTGTGTGTGTGGGTCATATTGGGCAGTGGTATAGTTAATAGTCATGATATTTAAACATTTCAACTCTATTGCAGTTCACTGAATAACCAACCGGTCGCTCAGCGGCGACGCGGTCTCCAAGCGTGTGTCTCTCTAAACGGTGTCACCGCATCACATGATGTCACAGCGCCACTGAACTGCTCTCTCCCCCTCAGGACGCCCGCCGACGGCGAGGGTGATGTCCGCCACAGGAACCTCCCAGAGACGGCCGGCGCCGTCTTCCATCGATGCGTAGCTTGGAGGCGCTCGCCCTCGCAGGGAGGATTTCCAAGTGACCGGCGGCGGAGGGATGAACTGAGTTAAAAAAGCGACGCACTGGTCGGCAGTAGTTGAGCGGGAAACGACGTCCGGAGGCCGCCGCCGCCGCCGCGGTCGGTACCGGTATGAGCGCGCCAGCCATGAAAGGTAAAGACGCCGCCGAGGGCGCCGGCGTAGCCAGGGCGGCGAAGCCACAGGCCGCCGCTATTTCGCCGGGGCAGAAGAAGCCGACATCGGGCGACGGGGTCAACGCGTCTCTGGCGGCGCTGCGGGAGAAGGTGGCGGTCCACGGCGCCGGGGATCCCGGTCAAAGCCAAAAAGAGCGATGGTTTCAGACGATGAAGCTCAACCAAGTGTTGCCGCCGTTTCCTGCGTCGGGTCACGCCGCGAACAGAGCGGCAGGCGCCTTCGATAATAACGATTCTTCAGTGAAATGCCAATCTACAGGCGGCGGTGCTGCCGGCGGTTTTATTACCTCACCCAGGTCCAGATCCAGTGGGACCACTTCGGACTTCAGTGCCCCCTCAGTGCCTCCACACAGAGGAACCTTGCACCCATCAGGGACAGCAGCAGCAGCAGCTTGCCAGCTACAATCCAAAATGTCCGCAAAAGGCAGCTGTTCTAAAGCGGCGCCCCCTCCAGGTGTGCCCCGGCCAGGTGTTTCAGTACCTAAAGCACATCCTAAGGCACAAGCAGCGCGCATTCAAGCCAAACCTTTAAACGTCGATATTACCACAGGCCTAAAAATCGTGTCGTCGGCTCACCTCGATCCTTCCAAGACCGGGAGGAGCGGGCCGGCGAACGCGGCGGGTCAGGCGGGAATACAAAAGAGTGCCTTGGTTACAAACAAGCGAGCCAAAAGTGTTGATAAGACACGGGTCACCGCGGCGTCGGAGGAGGAAAGGACGGCCAAGCGGCGGGAGCAGTGGCGGATAAAGAAGCGTGAGCAGAGAGCGAAGCTGGCGAAAAGCAGAGAGCGGACACAGTGCGCAGAAACGATGTTACAAAGGCCGATAACGCCGAAGACGGGACTGTTTAACCGCGGGGGTCTCAAATATCTTCCTGGTCTGTCTTCGGTGAGGAGCATGGGCCAGAAACAAAGCGTTAACAGCCCCAAGGCCCTGGATACACCAGCCGGTCGGTTACTGAAGGACGCCCAAGTTATGGTCGGTCCATCTTTTATGCATCGAAATGTCGGCACCGCTGTGAAGAAAGAGGAGATAAAAATTGAACAATCAGGTCCAGCAGCGTTGGACACAGTTGAACAAAATCAGAACCAGAACCCGGTCTTTGTCAAAGTAGAAAATCCACAGGTCGCTAGGAAAACGCAGGCCGATTTCGGGCCTAATGTCACTGTCGAAAAAAGGATGGACCACACCAGAAAGTTTTCAAACTACATGTATTTTTCCAACGTGAGTCGGGGCATCGCCAGATGCCGGACACCGAGACAAAGATTCATCGAAACCCAGAAGTGTTTCTCAAATCAAAGAAACGTCCGAGTCAAATTCCCAACTCTTGCCACGATCTACAATTCGCGAAACGTTCCCAAAATCAACCCTAACGAGTCCCCGGAGCAGACGGCGTCCAGGAGGCGGGAGTACTGGCGCATCAAAAAGCGAGAGCAACGCGCGAAGCAGTCCCTGGAGGTGAAGAACCGACTGAAGGAGAAGGACTCTCTGATGAGAAGAGTCAAACGCTATCAGAAGATACTGGAGGAGATGAGGAAGGCCAGAGCACAGACTCAAGCCCTGGAGGCGACCCAGCCGACTTGCAGCATGCTCACTCACGCCTCCGAGACCATCGGCGGGTTCATCAAGGAGGACGGGACGGTGACCAGCAACATCCCCCAGGTTCCCATGGATACCGCGGCGGCGGCGGCGGCGGCAGGACGCGGGGCTGAGCAGACGTCTTGTTTGCTTTCAAACAACGATATCGCACACTCACAAAGTCAACCTCGCCTCGAGTCTTTAGGTCACCACAGAAGTGTCGCGCTAGGAGACTTGGGAAGGCTGAGCCAACGTCCGCCTCCGCCGCTGCGTCCGGCTCAAGTCAGAGTGTCCTTGCCGCGAGACGGTCAGTCCGCAAACAAGCCTCCGCGGTTGCTGTCCATCCGGCCTAGGACACAGTTTCAAATGGCGGGCGCGGCGGCGGCGAACTCAAACAGATTGGTTGTACACAACCCTTCTCAAATCACACTCACGCACCCTCCATTTCCTGTGGACGCCGGTTCAGACGTGTCGGCGCCGGGGGCCGGCGGTTGTGTCATGAAAATGGAAGTCTCTTCGTTGTTGGCGGCGCCGTATGAGGATCCGGAGTTGACAGAGGAACAAAGGATGGCCAAGAAAAGAGAGTATTGGAGGGTGAAGAAGAGGGAGCAGAGAGCTAGCCGTGCCGCTAAGCTAAAGCAGGGCTTACTGCTGGCGAGGGGCAATGCAGCCATGCAGAGGAGGAAGACCCACAAGCAGACGCCCGTTCAGCGAGCAGCAATGACCAATGCGACCCAAAGTGGGAATGTCGCAAAGCAGAAAGTGAACATCCTACCCTCCCCTAACGTTAATGTGCCTAATCCTCAGCAGGCGAAACAGATAAAACAAGAGGGAGCACCAGCAGCTGACCTAAATATTCCACCTGAACAAACCATCTGTCCAATCAAACTGCCCCCCTTGCCATTGACACTTGCCTTGCCGCAGCCGGAGCCGGATCCGACTCTGACTGCCGAAACCCAGGCTACCACTCTCCTAGCCGTGGCCTCCATGAAAAAACTCCTGGAGGAATCCCTTAGCACAGTGTCTGAATGTCAGCCCAATATTAAAACGGAGCAGCCTCCTTGTAAAGCGGAAATGGGAGATTATGTCTCAGAAGAGCACTTGGAGCAGGAAATGAAATCAAACATCCCAATGATCTCCCTTGGAGAAGAAGACAAGCTGCCACTAGCTGCCAATCTAACGCTACAGATCAAAAGCTGGCAGGCGGACCCTGATGACTTGGTGCATTCCTGTTCACAAGACCCTTACCTGGAGGCCTCATCCCAGACTGGCAAATCCCCCCCACCTCGGTCCTCTACCACACAGGACCTCCAGTGCACCTCTGCGGAAGGTGCAGGGTGTCCAACACCGATGTCTCCACTACGTCGGGCCAAGAGGCTGTGCACCAAAAAGTCGGGCAACCAACACCAGCAGAACTGCTGCTCCCAAGCGCCGCCAAAGTTGCACCACTCCCCCTCCGCCGCTCACCCTCCCTCCGAACAGCAGTCGCAGCAGCTGCACAAAGTACAACCGGCGCCGCAGCCTCCACGTTGCCTACCGCAGTCTCAGCCATCCTCACTACAACAATACAGAAGATCATCGCTAGCGGAGTCTGTGGTGGTGAAGGGCAGTATGAACAGCCTGCAGAAGAAGAGGGAGTACTGGAAGCTGATGAAGAGACAGCAAAGAGCCCGCTCAAAAGCCAGGCAAAAAGGGAGTCTTAGTCACAGACAAAACAGCAGGATCTTGTCCCCAAACACCGTCCAGGTATGTTGGTGTCCAAATCCATGAAATTATGATGATAGACATACAAAACATGATACACAATTTTCACAATATAGATATAATAATATAGAGGTCTGTTTAAATTCAAAATCTTCCATCTTAATGAATTGAGGTTTCTTGCTTCTTACAAAAGGTGTACATTACATTATTACAAAATCACCAAGTTGCTTTGTTTTTTTTGTATTTCAGACACTGAATCAACTCTCGACCAACAGTTCCCAGTCTGGCAAAAGCCAGAGTCCACTGAACAAACGCGCCCTGCAGCCCAAGGCTCCTACTGCTTCTCTTACCGCAGTGCACAGCATTCCCACACTGCTGGTTGTCAGTCCCACTGAGTCCACTGTGGGACAGTCACCTGACATAATCCAGGTCAAACCGCCTGTCTGTAGCTTCACCTCTTCACCCAGTAGGGGCCAGCATGAAGTCAACGCCCGGCCCGCCGGCACGTCTTGCGACCCCGACATATCGGCGTGCTCCAGAACCCCGGGAGGCAAAGTCGATGTCCTGATGTCCGACGGTGCGTCGGACAGCAAGCGGCGTTTGATGGAGAGTCAACTGGAAGTGATGCAAGGCTCCTTCGTCGATGGGTCCAGAGTGAGGAAATGGACAATGCAGGAGAATATCAACGCCGCGCCAGCGTTTGCTACCCTCACGCCCCCAGACAACCCACTGTCCAGCATCAACCTTTCACCTATTGAACCCCTCGCTCCAACCCCAGGCTGCAATTCATCTCACAGCAGTCCTGTAAAACCCTTTTTTGCTCAGTCCCCAAAGCCAAAAACTGCAAATGCCTCCTCACCCACTAAACTGTTGCCCATAAGCACCCTGGCCCCCCCGAAGCCCATTCCAGGAGAGTCCCAAGAAGAGTTTCTGAGGAGGAAGAGGGAATACTGGCGGGTTAAAAAGAAGGAGCAGAGAGCCAGAAAGGCCATTCGAGACAGGGAGCTGTCCCAAAGGAGAGCACCTGGCAACTGGAAGCCCATTAGGCCCGCTAAGGACCAAAACCAGCCCCAGTGCACGGAGAAACAGGTACAGCCTTGACATGACAAATAGTGGTTCTTCATGATGAACAACTGGCTAATCTTGTCTTCTATACATTCCTATAGGACCCAGGATATTGGGGCGCTGCCTGTGAGGAATCTGAACATCTAATGAGGCAAAGAAACCTTCCTGCCTTCCTGCATTTGTAGAAATACAACCCCCGAAAATGCGTTAATAGTTTTGCATTGTTTTTTTTGTTCTTCCACAGCTCTACCTCAGATGCTGAAATGGGCTATTATTCATACTCAAGCTACACTGTTCCCATGGAAGGTGAGTCGAACCGCTCGCATCAAGGATCCCATCTCAGGTTATTTAGTTTCAGACGTGACATAAATCGTACGTCTTCCTCTCCTTCAGACGAGGACCCGGACGGCTGCTTCACGGACAGCGGCGTCCTCTTCGCCGACGGCGACCACGGCGAGGAGGACGGCTCCATCTCGGACGGCGCGTGGCGAAACCGCTACCTCATGGACCACGACCCGTTGAACCAGCTGCTGGTGTGCATGGTCTGCGGGGACCTGCTGTACTCCCACAGCCTGGAGGGCGTGAGGGCGCACATCGAGGAGGCCCATCCGGAGACGCTGAACCTGGAGCCGCCCGAGTGTCGCCGCATCCTGGACGCCTGGGATGAGCAGGTGTCGCAGCGGGAGCGCTTCTTCACCAGCCAGCTCCAGCAACACGGCGGCGCCACTCTGGCAGGTAAAGGCTAACGTTACATCAGGGGTTTAATAGGGGGGGGGGGTTCACACGGTGGTCCGCAGAAAGGTCTCAGTGTGCGGGCCAAGAAGGTCAGACCGGTGCATATTTATATGAAGAGTTAACAAACCGCTTTTTACAATCATCCTGTTGGATCACATTCCTGATCACATTCCTGCATTCATTAGGTCAGGCCTGGGGAACAATATTATGATGTATTAACAATATAAGGACTATATAAGAAGAACAGAAAGGGAAAGAAACTATTTGAGTACATCTCAGGCTGACGACTGACTATAGTTGGGGGGGGTTGGCATGCAAAATTCTGGGAATAAGAGATAATTCATTGAATAATTTCTTCAATGGTTGCAGTTTTCGACAAAAAAATAAATAAAATCTAATTTTCTTACTATTCAGTTATATATTCTTCTATGTTTAAGGAACTGCATATTGTACTTCTTGTGTCGTCTACAAACCGAGTTTACTGCATATTTCCTTTGCAGAAGCGAATGGGACCTAAATTGGAAAACCTCAAAGGGACAAGAAAAAAAATGTTACACAGCAGAGATGCCCACCATGTTCCCTTTACCTATGGTCTGTCCTGCTCTGACTGGAGGCCTTGATCCAGGGTCTACTGGGTCCAGGGTCTACTGGATCCAGGGTCTACTGGGTCCAGGGTCTACTTGATCCAGGGTCTACTGGGTCCAGGGTCTACTGGGTCCAGGGCCTACTGGATCCAGGGCCTACTGGATCCAGGGTCTACATGATCCAGGGTCTACTGGATCCAGGGTCTACTTGATCCAGGGTCTACTGGGTCCAGGGTCTACTTGTAACTGAATGCTGTACAGGGAACACGCCTACAAGTTCGTTTATTTTTTACCTAATTTCTAACAGATACACAGAGCACAAGTCTTAAAAACTTTGTAATATTGATATTATTTGGAGAGAGTTGACAACTGCGGACTGTTTTATACTATGTTATTACTGCACAAATAAACGGTTTGCATTCACACTTGATACAGTATATACTCTTAATTAAATTATGCATGTTATTTTATAGCTGCTTAATGCATCAGTGTCCTTACACCACTGATCTCGGCTCTTTTTCAATTTGTATTCAACTTTCTTAAACGAGTATAGACATTGTTAGTATTGTCCATCGGCTCCACTTCCCCACGTGACGTCTGGAGGAGTCCTGTAAACTGACGCAAGAGACTCTTTAGTTACAATCAACTTATATGTACGTAATATGCCAAAACGTTTACTTGTACAAATTGGGTTTTTTCTTGCAGTCCATCGTTCAATGGAAATGTAACCTTATTTAATTATTTATTGCAAGCTTTTGTCATACGGCTTGTTTATTAATTATCGTGCATTCTTGGTATGCCTAGATAGTTCTGTGTCGGTCCTCATCTGTGAATATTCAGCGTTTCCTTGCATGTGCTGTAGGCGGCGGCGCGGCGGACTCTCCTGCGCCTCTCAATTTTGACAGACTCATCGGCGCTTTGCTAATGTTGTACGTACCATCGAGCGCATAGTCTTAACTCACCATTTTATATTTGAATAAAACATGAGGAAAAAAAAAAACCTGCACGATAAGTTTGGTATCTGTAACAAATCAAGCCATTTGAGAATGTACTTTTGAAGCTAACTTGTATGTTTAAAAAAAGGAATGCTTTTTTTTTTTCTGAACAAATAAATCTTTTATACCTTTTGAAGGCTGTGCTGTGATTGAGTCGCACCATCCTGAACCGTTCAGTTATTACTCCGTCCGGATCGGAAAGAAGAGTAATTAAAGTCTCACTGGATCAGAAATATTGCCGTGGCGGTATTAGCATATAAAGATAAGTGCAAACATTTCCACACACTTATCTGCTGTTTGAAACACAGCCCACCGCTCACCGCAGCACTGAATCATTTATGGAGAGGAATTAACAAAAACTCAGTCATGTGGGAAATGTTTTATTTTGACATTATTTGCCTAAATGCCTTTCAGTGCTCGAGATTATCGTCTACAACTAAACAGTCTGTCCTCTCCAGTCTGAGCCGACTTGGCCCTTTAGCAACACTAGCAACCGTCCGACAGACACCGCCACACCCATTCTTCACATGTAAATGTCCGCTGCTTATCCATTATTCACACGGCGACCCGGCGGCCGCTCGCTGCTCCGCGGCGGCGGCGGCGGCTCCTCTTCCAGAGTAACGTCCGCTTCCTGTCGGGGCGGTCCGGCTGGTTCCCCTCCTCCTCCTCCTCCCGGGACCCACGGCTCCGCCTCCGGGTGTGGGTGCGGTGGCTCGCCTTGGGCCGCCGCCGCCGCCGGTCCGCTCTGGAGCTCGCGGGGACCGGCGTCCAGGCGGAACAGGGTGGGGACCCGGCCCAGGACCGCGTTGGTCTCCTGGAGGCCCGAGATCCACTGGTTGAGGGTGGCTTGGTCTCCCCGGCCCGTCATGCACATGGCGAACACCGGACCCTCGTCCACTGGGGAGGGAAGCAAACCGTCTCTACACATACATATACATACATATATATATATATGTGTATATATATATGTATATATACACATATATATATGTATACATATATATATGTATATATATGTATATATACACATATCCAGACAGAGCTGAGGCTAAATGTGAAGAGAAATATTATATACACACTACAGTGTCCAATTCTACAAGTAATACGTAACGCAACAGCCTGTAACAGCCTGTAACAGCATGTAAGAGACTGTAACAGCCTGTAACAGCATGTAAGAGACTGTAACAGCCTGTAACAGCATGTAAGAGACTGTAACAGCCTGTAACAGCATGTAAGAGACTGTAACAGCCTGTAACAGCATGTAAGAGCCTCTAACAGCCTGTAACAGCATGTAAGAGACTGTAACAGCCTATAACAGCCTGTAACAGTCTGTAAGAGCCTGTAACAGCATGTAAGAGCCTGTAACAGCCTGTAACAGCCTGTAACAGCCTATAACAGCATGTAACAGCCTGTAACAGCCTGTAACAGCATGTAAGAGCCTGTAACAGCCTGTAACAGCCTATAACAGCATGTAACAGCCTGTAAGAGCCTGTAACAGCATGTAAGAGCCTGTAACAGCATGTAAGAGCCTGTAAGAGCCTGTAACAGCCTATAACAGCCTGTAAGAGCCTGTAACAGCATGTAAGAGCCTGCAACAGCCTGTAACAGCCTATAACAGCATGTAAGAGCCTGTAACAGCATGTAAGAGCCTGTAACAGCATGTAACAGCCTGTAACAGCCTGTAACAGCCTATAACAGCATGTAAGAGCCTGTAACAGCCTATAACAGCATGTAAGATCCTGTAAGAGCCTGTAACAGCCTATAACAGCATGTAAGAGCCTGTAACAGCCTATAACAGCATGTAAGAGCCTGTAACAGCCTATAAGAGCCTGTAACAGCATGTAAGAGCCTGTAACAGCCTGTAAGAGCCTGTAACAGCCTATAACAGCATGTAACAGCCTGTAACAGCCTGTAAGAGCCTGTAACAGCCTATAACAGCATGTAAGAGCCTGTAACAGCCTATAAGAACCTGTAACAGCATGTAAGAGCCTGTAACAGCCTGTAAGAGCCTGTAACAGCCTATAACAGCCTATAACAGCATGTAACAGCCTGTAACAGCCTATAACAGCCTGTAACAGCATGTAAGAGCCTGTAACAGCATGTAAGAGCCTGTAAGAGCCTGTAACAGCCTGTAAGAGCCTGTAACAGCCTGTAAGAGCCTGTAACAGCCTATAACAGCCTGTAAGAGCATGTGCTCAATATGCAAGACTGTTATGGAACAGCATAACCTAATGTGGGACTCACTTCTACACCCATTCCTAACCGCACGTTATAACGTTATTACATATAAAGTAAATGCTGTCATGTTGTTACAGTGCTTAATATACAGTCCTTAGTTGTGTACTTACACTGCAACAGGATACTTAGAAAGCACTGTGATATGCGATCTCTGTTATCACTAAGGATAAAAAACCTTTAATTTCTGATTCTCTCTTCGCTTCGCACCGCCAGAACTACAACTTCAGTTCTCCTGCGTGTTTAGGTGCACTTGTTCTGTTTTTGCGGCGTGACTTTCATTCAAATGTTTATTTATTTTTTTGTACTATCTAAGTCTTACCGTCGTCCACACTAAAGTCGTCTCCCAGGTCGCCCATGTCCCGGTCCAAGTCCAGGCTGAGCTGTAGGGGGTAGTAGAGAGACCGCTCTGGATCATAGGGCTCCTCCACCTGGTGGACACACAACATGGAGACGGACCAGACATCAAGTCATCAGACGCCTTCGTCCAAAATGACAAATATCAACCTTACCGATTATTACTCCTCAACTATCCTCACTATTCCTTAACAAAATAATACACAAATAAAATGTAATCCCGGTTAGCGCCGGCTGGTCCAGAGGGGTCACCTTCTCCCCGGGGGGCAGCGGGTCGGCTCTGAGGACGTAGTAATACACGCAGGTGGTCCTCAGCCACAGGGGGAACGGTCCCTCCACAAACACCGGTCTGCTGGGATCATGTCTGGCCAGCAGCTCCCTCTGGTCCGGACTCTGGCTCCCTGGACCACAACACAAGAGT
>JAOPHQ010000456.1:40000-41003 GCA_030340625.1 Merluccius polli
TGGTGATTCCTATGGGTGACTCCAGACCTGGACTAAAGGTTCACTGGTCCTGTCTAAATCTAGTGGTCTCTCACACACACACACACACACACACACACACACACACACACACACACACACACACAGGTTTACGTCCGCATTATGGTTAACTCGTAACACGCAGGGAAACGTTTAGTAACACTATGTCATTATTACGGCAGCATACGTCACGTGACGGGGAGACGGAGAGACGTACGGTTGTTGATGAGATGACGTGATGACTGAAAGTCTCCTTCAGAACGGCTCCATGTTGGAGGTGCACCGGGTGTTACCTTGAGGAAGGTCCGGCCGGAACACACGAACACCAGCAGCACTTCGGTTCCGCCTCGATGACGCGCGCCTGCGGTCCCGCGCGGAGCCACGTGGTGGCAGGACACCCCAGCAACATGTGGTCCGGGCTGGTCTACACAGACCCAGGAGGAGGAGGAACCGCCTGGTCTACACCTCCTCCTCCTCCTCTGAGGGGAGGAACCGGGGAGGAGGAACCGCCTGGTCCACAGACCCCGCCTGGAGGAACCGCCTGGAAGACCTTCACACGCAGCAGGTTCTCGGACGACATCTCCGAGGAACCAGAAGCTGCAGATGACAGCAAGTTAGCGGAGATGGAGATCATGGACCCCAGAGCCTAGACCAGAGACCAGAGACCAGAGACCAGAGCCCAGACACCATAGACCAGAGACCAGAGACCAGACCATGGAGGTTTATGGACCAGCACCGTCCAGCAGGTCCAGTTGATCCTCCGGACCTCTGCGACCCGTCCCCCGTCCCGGTCCTCCGCCGCCCCTAGGACCACCTCGGCAGGGGGTCTGGGGGGGAGACCCGGACCGGACCAGACCCGGACCGGACCAGACCAGACCCACACAGATACTTTATAGTTAAAGTTTGTTTTGATGAACTTTTAAAGACCTGAATATGGACAGCTCCACCAACAGCCTGGGTGAGTGGAGATACTGACAGTATTATT
>JAOPHQ010000457.1:0-22500 GCA_030340625.1 Merluccius polli
AACCCATGTCCCAAAACCATGAACCCATGTCCCAACACCATGAACCCATGTCCCAACACCATGAACCCATGTCCCAAAACCATGAACCCATGTCCCAAAACCATTAATCGATGTCCCAAAACCATGAACCCATGTCCCAACACCATGAACCCATGTCCCAAAACCACAAACCCATGTCCCAAAACCATGAACCCATGTCCCAAAACCATGAACCCATGTCCCAAAACCATTAATCGATGTCCCAAAACCATGAACCCATGTCCCAAAACCATGAACCCATGTCCCAAAACCACGAACCCATGTCCCAAAACCATGAACCCATGTCCCAAAACCATGAACCCATGTCCCAAAACCATGAACCCATGTCCCAAAACCATGAACCCATGTCCAAAAACCACGAACCCATGTCCCAAAACCATGAATCCATGTCCCAAAACCATGAACCCATGTCCTCACCAATGAAGGGGAAAGCATCGGTGGGAAATGTGACTTTATTCAACATGACATGAGATGAAGGGATGAAGGAACCGGTTGGGCTGAATGGGAGCTGGGCAAACATCCAGTGTTGAGTGTGCACACGCGTGTGTGTGTGCGTGTGTGTGTGTGTGTGTGCGTGTGTGCGTGTGTGTGTGCGTGCGTGTGTGTGTGTGTGTGTGTGTGTGTGTGTGTGTGTCTAAAACCAATATATCTGTATTAGGTATCCCTCTGAACTCCTGCATTACCTGCACAGACATGCAGAGCCCTGTTGTATTAACTATGGAAAATGAGCAGTGCCTGATTTACACGCCCCCCCCCCCCCCCCCCCCGGCTGTGTTATCATATGATTGTACTGCTGCTGTTGCCATGGCGTTTTGTCAGTCAAGAAATTGTATCTGGATTCCTTTCTTTGTGAGATTAATCAATCAGAGATGATGACTGTGCAGCTTTATTCCCTTTCCACAGTTATGACTCCCACCGAGTCGCTGAGCTGCCAGTCTGATGAGGTGTCTCCTCGCTGTCCATGTCTCCTCGCTGTCCATGTCTCCTCGCTGTCCATGTCTCCTCGCTGTCCATGTCTCCTCGCTGTCATGAGTCTTCATTCATCATGGAATGTGCTTGCAGGGCATTTCAACAGAGACACAAGTGGATGCCTGAAACACTGGTTAGGGGTACAGGGTGGCACCTTGGACATGTCTCCAGTGTCCAAGGGACCCTGGACAACAGTGGACAACATACCTTCACTGATGAGACCTTCACTGTAACAGTGATTTGTTGGCGGGAAACCTATTGTCAAATTGGCTCCTGTGACTCCTTCTTGCTGGAACCCGTTTCATCTTGGACTCAAAGGAGGAAAAGCACATTTTATATAATGAGCTTTCATATCACATCAATTACGTTTGAATCTCAAAACTTTTGAACTTCAGTATCCATGTAAACTGCTCTGCAAATAGTTTTTAACAATAAATCAATATAGTTTTCCTGGCTTGTTCTTTTGGTTTGGTTTTTGGCTAATATTTAGCCACCCACCACTTCTGAAAGTCAGTGATGCGCTTTTAACTGTTACTGAAGAAGTCTGCAGCAGTCTTTTGTGCATCTGAATTTCTTTGTGTCATTAAATGTGTGTAGCAGCAGCAGGGCCGCTGCTGGCCTTTTGGTTGCCCTAAGCATAGTTGCGTTGTGGTGCCCCGCCCCCACCAAAAAAAACACAAATATTTTTGTTTTAAATATTTTGTATTAAGCCAAAGATAATTATACATACAGTATATTGTTGTGTTAATGCTCATTTCCATTTATATGAAAGAAATTCTCTGTGTGACGTCTACAGAAATCGAGTTTGGCTGCGACAAAGTACAATACTACACAAATATACCTTACGCTGTAGACCTAACAGGCAAAACACACACACACACATACAAATATGTGGAATTGCAATCTTCTTCAGTAAAATACAGAAGAATAGAAGAAGAATTATATTTTCATTATCAATGTTAACATATTGGTCAAATAAACAGAACTGCACAATTAGTCACACATAGAGAATAAAAGCCACAAAACTTTACAAACTTTGCAACGACGGCTAGCAGTGTGGTGGCTTAACAACCAACTGCTTCATTTCTCCCCTCTCTCCCCCACTCTCCCCCCCTCTCTCTCTCTCCCTCTCTCCCCCCCCCCCCCTCTCTCTCTCTCTCTCTCCCTCTCTCTCTCTCTCCCCCCCCCCCCTCTCTCTCTCCCTCTCCCCCCCCCCCCCCTCTCTCTCTCTCTCTCCCCCTCTCTCTCCATTTTCCACAGAGCCTGACCATGATGTGAGAAATTCAGCAGGGAGGTGAAAAGCCTCCCCCTTCCCTCCCCCTCTGTTTAATCTGGCCATCCATAATCTCTCCAGCGTCTTGACTTTATCCATAGGCTGTCACACTTTGAGTTGTTGTATTTGTGTAGTTTGTGGTTCTTCCTCTAGATGTCCTCAGCTATTCTGTTTCTTCTGCCTCATTATGTTGAGGTGTCCCACCTGTTGATTGTCTCCTCCTGTATTTAAGCCCTTTTGGCCCCTTTGTCCTGAACCCATCCAGTAAGGGGCTTATTGATTAGTTATTGATCACCCTTTCTGTTATACTGTAGAGAAAGCTGCCAGTCTTTGGCTTGTTACCTTAGTTCATATTTTTGTCTTGATGAATTTAAGAAAATACCTTTTTTTGTATAAATCTTCTTTGCGTCTCCATAACCTGGGGCCAGACTCACCTCATCTCACTATCTGAAGGTAAGTCTGAATACGTTTCCTAAGAAAGTTCATAACTTCATTCCTCAACAACTTATTATATTATTCCATTCTGAGGAACTTTAAATAGTCTCACATTTGGCACATGTGTGTACTTAAGTAAAATTAATTTTCCATATTATAATAATATTAATAATAATCATGCACATTTTTGAATCAGTGAGTAGCAACACCTTATAATAAGATGAAAACGATATTGCACATAGAAGCAATAAAAACTATAAAATCAATATTATCAATTAATATCAAGGCATAACCCAAATCCCATATTTGTATGTTTTTTCATAAGTAATGATCTAAGAAGAGCGATCATTGTTAAGATATCTTTGGGTCATGGTAGTTTTTCTGAAGTCCATGTCTGGCCGCTTGGCGCTGCTTTCTGGAGTGCGTCCCGCGTGAGAGAAATCCCTCTGATTGGCTCTGATCCCTGATTGGCTGATCAGCCAACATCTTGGAGGTCAACAAAACATTCAGTTTGGACCGGCACCATTTAGTCCTGAATGTGGGCTTGGACTAGCGGTGTCAGATGGCCTGTAAGCCCTCGAGACGCTAACTGTGATTAAGGGCTGTACCAATATTGACTTGACCCTTTGGGCGCGTTCTGGCTGGTTCATTCAGTAAACAGTTTAAATTAATTTAGAGGTTACATATCAACATTATCACCAATAAACAAGGGTTAGGGTTAGGGTTAGGGTTAGGGCTAACCCTAACCCTAACCCTAACCCTAAGTCCTAGAAGTCAAGTTCTAGGACTTAAGTAGGAAGTCACATGATGACTTTCACTCATTAATAAATACTAATATTGTACTATTCGTGATTTGTCATGTCACAGGATTGTGTACTTTGTCTGAAAACGCTGAAATGGAGCGTTTCCTCCAACATGTCCTGTCATGGCTGGCGGTGGTTTCTTCAGGCGGAGAAGAAAAGAAAGGTTGAGTGTTGAGATCCAGCTTCATGTTAACACACGGTTTCCTCTTTCATCACCACGAATGTGCGATGGATGACTGAACTAAATCCATCACATCATTTATTTTATTCCTTCACCTCCTTTGTGACGTTTGAAGTCCTTCTCATGCCCTTTCCACACATTTGAACCTTCTCCACCTCAGATAATATCTGGTTCCTCGGCTGGTGTCATCTTCTGTACACACAGCGACATGCGGATCGTCTTCTGGTCACTTCACAAAGTAACCTGAAGCCAAACTAGCTTCTGTGTTCGGGTCTGTTGTTAGAAAGGGAAGCGTGAGGAAGAGGAGAAGGACGACAGCTAGGCAGGGGGTGATGTCAAAAGGGCAGTGTGTGTGTGTGTGTGTGTGTGGGATCATCCCTATCACATGGTCCAAGGTGTCCTGCAGTGTGGAGGGGAGTGGGCCAAATGCATGCCAGCTGCCCTCAACCCACTTCCCTTCCTGAAGCTCTGATAACGCCCAGCTGCACCCAAACCCCCCCACACACCCGGCCAGTGACCCACAACACCCCCCCACCGAGACGCAGGCCCACCAGACCCACCGAGACGCAGGCCCACCAGACCCACCGAGACACAGACCCACCAGACCCACCGAGACTCAGGCCCACCAGACCCACCGAGACACAGGCCCAACAGACCCACCGAGACTCAGGCCCACCAGACCCACCGAGACGCAGGCCCACCAGACCCACCGAGACACAGGCCCACCAGACCCACCGAGACACAGGCCCACCAGACCCACCGAGACTCAGGCCCACCAGACCCACCGAGACACAGACCCACCAGACCCACCGAGACACAGGCCCACCAGACCCACCGAGACACAGGCCCACCAGACCCACCAAGACACAGGCCCACCAGACCCACCGAGACACAGGCCCACCAGACCCACCGAGACACAGGCCCACCAGACCCACCGAGACACAGACCCACCAGACCCACATGCGTCAAGTCCTGCGTACACAATTTCAATTTCAATCTGATGCCATGGAGTCACCTGAAGTGAGTTGGGATATGGAAAGTGTAGGAGCCCTTTGTATCCGCAGTGTTATCCACTTCATGCTCCTGGTGGAAGTGGATCACCAGCGCTTCAGTTTGATTATGCTAGCGGTCTCAGCTATGTGCTCCACCAAGTGCAGTAATCCGTCTATTTTTGCTTTGCATGGGTTCCAACTACAATATTGGTTTTGAAACTAGTAGCATGTCATCTATCATTGGTTTATCAGTGTTTATACTGCAGATGTGACACATATTCCAGTATCTTCTTACTAAATATTTATACACATCTGCAGCAATTATTGTTTTCCCAGGAATTGCAAAAAGCAGTTGCGCAGAATTTTTTTTTTTTTTTGAAAAAACAGACTTCAACCAATCCAACCCCGAAATATGTAACACACCCAATAACCCTTAAAGGATAGGTTAAGGTGTTTTCCCCAAACACCGCAGGGGAGCCTCCAGTCCTCCAGGATGAGATGTGAGCCTGCACAACAGATTTGTCGCTGTAAGCCAGACCTCGCAGGAGAGATAGCCACGTTCTCGCTCTCTCTGGATGTTCTGCACATTTCACCCGAAGAATGCTTTGAGCCGCGGCCAGAAACATCTACATTGTGTATGCATAATCCAAATGGTCTCCATCAGGCCTCTGTGCCGATCACCCCCCCCCCCCAAACAGAAACACAGGGATGGGGCCCATAGCAGTGGCTAAACAGCATTCTGTTGGAGGAAAGGAAGATAAGAAAGCAAAGAAAAAAGGAGAATCTGCCTAACAAAAGTGATGGACCTCTTATCTTGTACATACAGCAAATTATAAGACCTTCTGTATTTCAGTCCAGATGACAATGGGCAGAACTATGAGAAGATGCAAATGTGCGGCCTAGGATTATAGTTGCACATGGTCTTGGGAAGTTCCCTCCTGGCCTTCCTGGTCAGGTTAAAATCTCACAGTCAAGTCCTTGAATCATCCTGGCAAGTCACAAGTCACATGGATCATCTGTGCCAAATCCCAGGACCCCAGGAAGAGTAGCCGATGTTCTGCATCCGCTAATGGGGATCCTAATACAATCATCCTAAATCCTAATCCTGTTCCAGAAAGCAGTGCTGCTGTAGGTCCACTGTGTGAAGGTATGATGGGAGAGGGCTTGGTGGAGGTGGAGGTAGTGGGGGGGTGGAGTGAGGCCACATTTCACACCTCGGGGGCAGCGCTGTGGGGGGGTTGGCAGCGGCTTGGCAGGCAGACTGCACCTGGCTGACCAGCAAGACCCCCCCCCCCCCCTACCCTGCCTGGTACGGACATGCCTTGCACATCAAAGGGGTAATCCCTGTTTCAGCCTCCCTCCCCGTCTTCACACGTCTCTCTTTATCCTCCCATCCCATGGCGAACTCACCCCACGTCAAACTATACATTATGGTGATGTGCCCAAATGGATAAACCAACAAGTCCACTACCCCCCCCCCCCCCCCCCCCCCCCCCCCACGAAACTCTGGCTGTGGGATTTTCTGACTCATTAGACGAGCTCAGTCAAGTGGAGACGAGGGGCCAGCTGGGGGGAGGCGGCGGGGGAGAGCAGTGGGGGGAGGCGCATCAGCTATGAGAAAGCCCGGCGTGACGATGCTCAATGTGAAGAGGGGTGGATGGGGGGGCTGCAGTCGGTTTCGGTGTCCGCCTCGTTCAGCCAGGAGGCCAGTGTCCTGCCCTGAGCCAGTGCAGCGTGCGTAACGCAGCTCAGCAGTGTAGTTACTGGAGTTTTAACGCCTGTCAGTTAGGAGGCTCCTCTGCCTGCTGAGGCCGCCAGGTGCGTCGGGTGAGACTGAGTCCGGTGTCGGGTGAGACCGGGTCCGGTGTCGGGTGAGACTGGGTCCGGTGTCGGCTGAGTCCGGGTCCGGTGTCGGCTGAGACTGGGTCCGGTGTCGGGTGAGACTGGGTCCGGTATCGGGTGAGACTGGGTCCAGTGTGGAGACGGTGGGCTTTTAGCTGGATCCGGTTCACGGCAAGAAATATGAGTGAGACAAAATAAAATTGGGGAGTTTGCGGGTCCTAATTAAAGGTCACTTTCATGCATGATCATTTGATTAATGTATTTTCCTTAAGTCTCAGAGTGTTTCCCGTTGTGCAGTCGTTCTGTTTTGAATCAAATGTCAGAGATGCTACTGATGACAAGTGAAAAGTGATCTGAGGATCACAGCACAACAACTTCCCATCTGTGTGAAAAGGAAATAATTCTTCATGGCTTGGCGAAAGGATTGTCAGCATATTGTAATGTTTTGAGCACATGAATAGACGGGGGGGGGGGCAGTCTCCCCGCAAGGCCAGGTCTGGTCTGGATCTATGCACATGGTCTTCCAGAGAAGGGTCCCTCTGTTGGACAGTTATGAGAAAAACATCAAAGGTTTGCGTTAAAAGTCTTCGTTTACGGGAAGAGACGGTCCTGTGGTCATTTTGCAGGATGGTACAAATCTGCCCCGTCAACACCGTCAGAGCGGCGGTCTTGCGAGCGCCGCGGCGAGCGTTGGAGCTGATGTATTAGATTCCACACACCTTCCATGATTCAACAACATGGCTCCGCAAGGCGGACCCTCCTGGTCTCTGTTTGACCATGGAAACCCTGCAGGACGCTATCTGGGTTATAATCAGGGCCATGCAGGACCGGCCTGAATGGAGCGACTGTTGGCCAAAGTGTGTCATGATTATGAAACGAAGGAATTTCTCTTCTTCTCTTCCTTGTTCCACTTGGAGACGTCTTCGTCTTTATGGCTTTCATTTACTCGTTTCTATAATATTACACACAAACCAAATGCATTTTTACTGAATTTGCATTTGTTTCTAAAATGATTTTTGGTTTTTCCACAGCATGTGAATGACTAGCGCATGCCAGAGGACAGTTTGTCTGATTAGATTCATCTTTTATTTTTATATGGATGGGAGACAGGGAACCATTACTGGTCCTTCACCAGAACCCATGGATGTGTGTACCGGTACACAGACTGGGCTTATGTGGCACAGATAATAGCTGGCTGCGTTCACAGTGGTACATAAGCCTTAGGCTCCTCATTCTGAGGAAATTGTTCACAGATCTTGATCAAACACCGTCTCTGTCCTCTTTGTTTCCAATGTCATCACTTTGGAAGTATGTGTGTGTGTATAAATGTCTTCTTCCTGTTCATAAACATGTTTTTTCCCTTATTCCCCTTAATATACTCTATATAGGCCATTTAAGGTGAGCCGGGATTTAATATGTCCACACGTACAGGTGGCGGAAATTCGACCATCAGTGATGATTCCAAAAATAAAGAAATGCATGCAAGTAAATATATTGCTTGTATGGAAAAGTAAACTAGTAAAAGTAACATACAGTACTTTAAGGGGTAAGATAAATGCAAAACACAACAAAAATGCTTTAAGACTTAGTGGAGTACAACTTTCCAGCCTGTTTGAAGGGTTCAGCTGTTCAGCGGCTCTGCACTGTGAACTGGTTCCTCTGCAATGTAAAGCTCAGCTCCAATCCCCTTACAAGTCTCATTGTGTAACAAGTCTGTTCCCAACACGGTGCTGGCCAGACTGTGTTTGGGTTTCCGTCAGCCTTGTGTCCGGCGGACCCAGTCGGATCAGGAGAGTCTGGCAGCCATGATGATGACCTCAGGGCCTCTTCTGTCTGGAGGGCTTTGGCCAATTAACCTCTGAAACATGAATGTTGCTTGGATGAAATGTATTCATATTATTTTTGGGGTTATGCAGCACTATTACTCTGCTGCTGCAGGAATACATAACAGAGCAGCAATTTGCTCATTTGTTTTAAGGTTTGGGTTTGAATCCGGCTCACGGCATCAGTTGAATGCATTTTATTTCACACGTGGCAATATCTTAAATTCTGCTGAAGACTTTGCTGGAAGTTGAAGTCACATCCCGAATCCAAGACGTGGGATGTGATTTGATTCCAAGTAAACCAGTGGAATCACACCTCCCTTTAATAATTATCTTCTTAAACGCTCATGATGAGCATCGGTGGACCCAATGCTCATCATGCGTGTTGCTCTGCAGATGCAGGCAACGGCGGTGGCATGTCGGTCTTTGTGTTCTCCTTGTTTGGACCTGATCATCTAGAATAGCATGAAGGCCATGTGTTCGCCACGGCCGCTTGACTTGCCTGTGTCTGCGCAGAGGAGCGAAGCTGCGGGTATTTAACCTGCGTTCCGGGTGACAGGTGGCAGAGCTGTTGCCCCCTGATGGCCAGCGGGGGCAACAGGGCAAGAGACAGCGCTATTTTTGCACCGCCTTGCTGACACTTGGCCGCTGACGTGGGGCGACTCCTGGATGGAGACGCCACAGAGCTTAGGCAGACATGCCAGAGACAAAAGCTGGTCTGTTCCTCGCCTCCTGCTTGGTCTCCTGCTTATGTCAAAGTTTCTAGCATGCTAGCGAACACGCGGCTAATACCGAGGTATCGCTACCTGATCTGCACTGCACATGTGCAACGGCTCTGGCTTTACATCACCTTTACCACACGTAGCTTACATGCTAAGTGTTCAGGGTACATGTAGACCGATCCTCTTGCCCATATGAAACTGTGAAGGATCTTCTTTCCATTTGTTTCTAATCTTCTCTAGAAAACGGTGTTTAGTGTTCCTGGTCCGGCGGGATAGCGTGTGTCTGCTTTTCATTGGTCTCCTTTGAAGATTAAAGTGAAGACACTTGGGCTGCACAGTCACTCAGCTATAAAGAATAGCCACCAGGGCATTTACTTCTTTAGTCCGAAAGCTGAAGACGATTTGAAGCTGATCTTGCGGTAACTAACTGCCAGATGATCGCAAGGTGGGGACAGCTTCATCCATTTGAAAGAATGCGCAATTCAATAATTAATGCAAGGTCAGTTTGTGCCATTCATTCAGCTTTCTGGCTTGCTGGGTGAGTGAGTGAGTGATGTCATAGTTTGAAGGTATTATTACACATTTGGCAAACTTACATCAAATAATTCACTGGAGCCAATGGAGGCTAAAAATAAACATTTTGAGAAAGCATTCCTTATGTGGATATCTGACCACTGCAAAATAACTAACAGGGATTGTAAAATTCATGAAGTACTGCAAACATATTGTGCATGTTGGGGTTTCAAACACACTCCAGTAACAAAAACAGTTGCTAGTTGTCAAAGGCTGTTAGCTCGGCTGTTAGCGGAAAGCTATAACATTTACAAACATTTACATTTTGGGTAAGAGTGGGGTAATAATATACACAAGATGAAACCGGTACCTGGACATACCGCTGCCCAGAGCTGCTCCACATAACAGTGGCTTTCTTTGTGAATCCCAAACCCGTATTATGATTGTTCCCCACGTTTCCCAGAGTAATGCTTATCTTCTGGGCATTGGCTGAACTTCACTCAGAAAGTCTGAGGGATTCGGGCCTCAATTAGGAGCGGCCTAATAGTATGACTCCTGATAAGGAGAACATGCCATTCAAGCCGGTCCCTCCCATGGGATGAAATGGGACTTTGAGAATTTTACTGAGCAAGAATAAAGCTTCTTTCTGTTCCAGAGCCAGCTCCTCCTCAGCTCCTCACCTCCTCAGCTCCTCCTCAGCTCCTCACCTCCTCAGCTCCTCAGCTCCTCATAGCCAGCCAGAGGATCAGCTCCAGAGATGAAAGTAAGGTCAGGGACGTTTTTTTCCCCCCCCTCTTTGTGTGACAGGCTCTAATTTGGAGACTGTTCTCGACCCGACTCTCTCTTCTCCCTTTCTCTTCTCATCTCCTCTCTTCTTTCTTCTCTTCCTCCCCCCTGCGTCTCACCCCTCCTCTCCCTTCTGTCATCCAATCAAATGACCTGTAATCACCTCATGAGGCTTTTTCTAATCCTTACAATGATTTACTTTTATGCGGGACCTCGGTCACATATCAGGTTTACACAGTGCGACTGCTAAGACTTATCAGTGGGGGTTTGAACATACGTGTTGATGTGTTTCATTAGGGACGCGCTACACGCTACATGCTACACGCTACACGCTACAAGTCCAGGCGTCGAATCCCGTTGGCCAAAACCGCTAATTGATGATGTGAGGGAAACGATGAATGTCCTCCGCTCGCCGTCGGGTTCAGTCATTTGCATGCGTCAGGTTTTCTTGGCAGCGCTTGCGAGTCGAGATAAAGTTGTTTTCTTTGGGTTTGGCTGGCAACCTCTCAGCACATGCAGAACTAATTGTCCATTTAAACAGATCGACTTTTGAAGAGAACTTGAAGTAAACCGTGGATGGAGATACGAAGACCTCCGCATCGTCTACTGAGACTTACAAGAGGAAGCATGCTTTACCTATTAAACCTCAAACGATAAAATACTACTATAGGACAAATAGATCCTAATACCATTAAACAGAACTTTTATTATGCACTTGTATAAACTAATGCAAACACAAAACCAACATAATACAGACTTTAATTAGATCAAATTGCTATGAGGCATATAAATAATTCAAGCTCATCAGGCCCAAGGGGATCGTAAAAAATGGAGGGCCCCCGGATCGTGTGTCTCTCTGTAGCGTGTGTTGTGATTGGTATAATATCTATATATTCCTCTGTCTGTCTGTCTGTCTGTCTGTGTGTCTCTTTCTCCACTTTCCATGACCCCCAGAGGAGCTGTCACTTTCACTGCACCTCTCCCAGACTTGGCCTGGCCTCCCCCTACTCCCTGCACTCCACAGGCCCCTAGCTCCCGTTTTCATGAATCCTCTACAAACCACACACACACACACACACACACACACACACACACACACACACACACACACACACACACACACACACACACACACACACACACACACACACAGGCTTGTATCTGCTACATGCGCAGACCCCTCTCCATGCTGCCATCTGTTAAGCGTTCTCCCAGCTGTTGCCCACTCTCTCCTAACACAGCAAAATAACAGCCCTGCGCGGCGGCGGCGGCGGCCGGCCAGGCAGCACAGAAATTACACAGGACCACCGCAGCTAATTAAAGAGGGAGGCCGTGTTTTAGTGTCCGCTGCGTCTCGGGGAAGGGCCCTTTCTCCCGGGACTCCCTGAAAACACGGCATTTCAACCTGGGGGGGGGGGGGGCTGACGTCCAATGCACACAGTGGCGTGTGGCTGAAGCACACGCCACTGTGTGTATCGGGTCGTCTCATCACTTTTTGGATATGCTATCAACCTTTAAAAAGTTGTTTATTAACCTAATATCTGCCCTAACCCCAAGATTAGATCCTACAGGAGACCTCACATCTAATCGTAACTTCAATCAGATGATTTATTATTCATTTATGATCACCGATTTATGAAGATTTTCGCTCCTTCTCCTGCCGGCTGCACGGCTGTAGCCAGCAGTAGTAAACTAAAGTAGTAAACTCTGCGACGTAAACTAAATAGTGCTAAAATATTCTGACATTTAGATTAGGACTAAATGATGTCCAACAACACACATCTCCTCAGATTGGGGGGCTCTGTATTCTGGTGTATCAGATACCCAACGCAAACACGCTCACAGACAGACCATCGCTCTCCATGTGGTGTGAGACCAAATATACAAATACACTGAAGAACATAATTCAGAATAATTCAGGATTGTTCTTCATTCTTCCATGCAGGTTATCATATAAAGTCGCCTACGATAAAACTAAGGGCAATTTATTTTCATAACCTCTCAGGTCACAGACTAAATACACTCAGTTACCTCCTTCTATTGCCAGGGGTAGGAGACATCTCCTCAGGTGGACATAGGGTTACATCTCATAGGGTTACACACCAAGAGGTTTCTTTTTGAGGGTCCTCAGCATGGAGAGGTTTGGGAACAGTTCAGTCGGTGTAATCACCACAGTGATTGCATGTTGCAGCTGCTTGTGTCTCATCATTTGGAGGAGTCATTAAAAGTAACTGAGGTTCCTATCTTCAGCATCAAGATGCTCCTCAGCCCACAGGGGCTGCAAGGCACACACAGGGATTACTCCCATGGACAGAGAAGACCAAATATACACATTATAGGAATAATACTTTAATAGAATATTACGTGCATTCATTTATGACATGCATCTGCACAAATAGTCTCAAATATTGAATGCATGTATTATTCGGTGTAGATTTAACTTTAACGTCACATTCGGACTACATAGCTCCTCTTGTATGACTGTGTCTGTCTGTCTACCTGTCTGCCTGTCTGCCTGTCTGTATCCTCTCTCTCTCTATTTTACCATATACTTGTTACTTCTGGCTACAAGCCGTTTCGCACGCTCTGCATTTACAAGCTGTTGCTGTGGGAGAGAGAGTGGACTGAAAGGCTCAATGTCCACATGCTGTTTGGATCCAGGAAGTAGGAAGTCCATCGTTCTGCTGATGACATTAGCATGAGGACCCGCCTCTCACTGTGGGCTCTGTACCGTACATACTGTACATCCCAGTAATCATAAATCATGACATCGTATTCCTAATTAACTGAGAATACATTTGAAACAACAAAACAAAACATTTGGTAGCAAAGAAGTTTTCTGGGAATATAAGAAAAACTGCAATCACATCCGACCAAATCTTGTCCAAAAGTTCGTTAATCAGTTGTCTCATATTCAACGTTTCGTTGCTATTCAAGTAGCGCATGCATTGAATATTTCTAACTTTAAGAAATCCTTATTTCCCTCTATAATTGTGTGGCCAGCGGAGCAAAGCCACAATGCGCCTCATTTTAAACCACAGTAATCATCTCCACCCACGTTGCATACAGGGAAGCAAGTGACAATGATTAGTTCCTCCGCAAGGTTAGAAAACGAATGTGAGGACGAATGCATTTGCATTATGCATTATGCATCATGGCAACGCAGGGGTGGATTATGTAAATGAATAAGACGATGTACCTGTTCTGTGTTTATGTTAAAATAATACAAACTAAGTTCAAATAAACTCTTTAAAACCTCTCGTGTGGACTCTTTAAAACCGACTGCCAGTGGACACCAACTAATGCCAATTTACCACTAACACTAACAAAGAGACAGACAGACACACAGACAGACAGATAGACAGACAGACATCAGACACATTATCTACAGTGAGAAGATTCCAGTTTGATTCAACAGTTCTGCACACGCCGTTCAGGTCCTGGGCCTCCTCAGGCGGCTCTGGACCGGACATCTGCGTTACCAGACCAGTTTGTGGTCCAGGTGCACCCCAAGGTCCTTACAGCTAGGACCACCTCCGCATCCTCTCCCAGGACGGAAACAGGAGACAGGGGGACCCCAGTCCTCCTAAAGTCCACCGCCGCCTTCGACTTGCTGAAGCAATCAAGGCAGTAGGATATGAGAGCAGGTGGATCTTCCCTTTACAGCTGATGACATCATATCCTGCTGACGCATTCGACTCAGACTCTCCATGAATCCGCTAAATATCATTTAAACGAATGTATTGTGTTTCCTTGAAAGCTAAATGTTGTAGAAAGTTGTTTGTTTTGGTTTGGAAGTTGCTGTACACACCTGGTTACCAGGACAATGTTTGGATGATCGCTGTACACTCCTGGTTACCAGGACAACGGTTGGATGATCGCTGTACCCACCTGGTTACCAGGACAACGGTTGGATGATCGCTGTACACACCTGGTTACCAGGACAACGGTTGGATGATCGCTGTACACACCTGGTTACCAGGACAACGGTTGGATGATCGCTGTACCCACCTGGTTACCAGGACAACGGTTGGATGATCGCTGTACACACCTGGTTACCAGGACAACGGTTGGATGATCGCTGTACACACCTGGTTACCAGGACAACGGTTGGATGATCGCTGTACACACCTGGTTACCAGGACAACGGTTGGATGATCGCTGTACACACCTGGTTACCAGGACAACGGTTGGATGATCGCTGTACACACCTGGTTACCAGGACAACGGTTGGATGATCGCTGTACACACCTGGTTACCAGGACAACGGTTGGATGATCGCTGTACACACCTGGTTACCAGGACAACGGTTGGATGATCGCTGTACACACATGGTTACCAGGACAACGCTTGGATGATCGCTGTACACACCTGGTTACCAGGACAACGCTTGGATGATCGCTGTACACACCTGGTTACCAGGACAACCGTTGGATGATCGCTGTACACACCTGGTTACCAGGACAACGGTTGGATAATCGCTGTACACACATGACTCTCTTTTGGCAACGCCATCTTCATCTTTGTCTTGCTGTACTATTATATATACTGTATATTTATTTGTTATATGATGAAATTGATCTGCAGTTTGATATTATTGCAATCTGATGTCCAATCAAATGTCATAAAAAGAAACACTGAGAATGTCTTTCGGTTCTCTGCCATGCGCTGATTGTAATACCGTACACCGGACATCTGATTCTGGACTGATGCTCAACGCTGACCACTGCAGTGATGATCTCAGCTTGTCTGAGTTTTGTTGGAGGTTTTCTCCATGTTATGACCTGAGATGGATCAGATGAATTGTGTGTGTAAAACAGCTTGAATCCTGATGTACTTATTATTATTATTAGTAGTAGTAGTAGTAGATTATTATTACAGAGACATGGTTAAAAAAGTGTTTTAATCTCTGACATGAACGTCGTCACAGGTTACAATATCTCTCGGCTATCCATCTTCTAAATCTGGCGAAGTGGCTTTCTTCTCAGAAGGACGACTTCAGTGCTGATAATAAATGTGTCCCCAAACAGTTTGACTTGTTTTAAACATCAAGCTGTCAAAGAGCTGGATGCCGACGGTGTTATCTCCACCTTCATCTCAACCTATCTGCCCTCAGCACCTTCTGGCACCAAGTCTGAGTTTGTGCTGATGGATGACTTAAATTGGGACATTAGACCCCCAACTATCCAAGTTGTAACACAATGGGACTCTCTTAATCTTCCAGATAATCAGTTAAAGTTATACCAGTCCCACATACCACCAAATACCCGGAGAAGGCCGTATGTCACTGATGTTATCCTCATAGATAACCCTGACAGGAACATGTCTGGACCCTGCAGCCGTACAAACTGTGACCCGTTGGTCCGGTCGTTCGTAATCCCGGAAACAGTGGAGAGTCCACCTGCACCTTAACCCTAACCCTCAGTAGCTCATCCACCTGCACCTTAACCCTAACCCTCAGCAGCTCATCCACCTGCACCTTAACCCTAACCCTCAGCGGCTCATCCACCTGCACCTTAACCCTAACCCTCAGCAGCTCATCCACCTGCACCTTAACCCTAACCCTCAGCGGCTCATTCACCTGCACCTTAACCCTAACCCTCAGCAGCTCATCCACCTGCACCTTAACCCTAACCCTCAGCGCTCATTCACCTGCACCTTAACCCTAACCCTCAGCAGCTCATCCACCTGCACCTTAACCCTAACCCTCAGTAGCTCATCCACCTGCACCTTAACCCTAACCCTCAGCGGCTCATCCACCTGCACCTTAACCCTAACCCTCAGCAGCTCATCCACCTGCACCTTAACCCTAACCCTCAGCGGCTCATCCACCTGCACCTTAACCCTAACCCTCAGCAGCTCATCCACCTGCACCTTAACCCTAACCCTCAGCGGCTCATTCACCTGCACCTTAACCCTAACCCTCAGCAGCTCATCCACCTGCACCTTAACCCTAACCCTCAGCAGCTCATCCACCTGCACCTTAACCCTAACCCTCAGCAGCTCATCCACCTGCACCTTAACCCTAACCCTCAGCAGCTCATCCACCTGCACCTTAACCCTAACCCTCAGCGGCTCATCCACCTGCACCTTAACCCTAACCCTCAGCAGCTCATCCACCTGCACCTTAACCCTAACCCTCAGCGGCTCATCCACCTGCACCTTAACCCTAACCCTCAGCAGCTCATCCACCTGCACCTTAACCCTAACCCTCAGCGGCTCATCCACCTGCACCTTAACCCTAACCCTCAGCAGCTCATCCACCTGCACCTTAACCCTAACCCTCAGCAGCTCATCCACCTGCACCCTCAGCAGCTCATCCACCTGCACCTTAACCCTAACCCTCAGCAGCTCATCCACCTGCACCTTAACCCTAACCCTCAGCAGCTCATCCACCTGCACCCTCAGCAGCTCGCCAGGAGTGAGGGCTTCATGGTGTTACATGCACTGGAGAAGTCGAAGAAGCTGACCCTCAATGAGCTCTGTGTAGCCGGTAGATGATGGCATCATCCACACCAATGTCTGCCTGGTAGGCCAACTGCAGGAGGATCAGGGACCAGGATGTCTTCTTCCCCAGGGGCCTCAGTTGTCCTAGCGCCAGTCTGTCTATAGGATGCAGTCCCCTGCAGGAGGAAGTGACTCAGTGTTTCATTAGGGGTTCGGCCGACCAGCCGTGTGTCTGCAGAGCAGACTCACGTCAGCAGAATGAAGATGTGTTTCTGATAAATGGACTCCAGTTGGTACTTATTTTGTTCTGATGCTCTGCAGGATGGTCTGAGTAATAGTCCACATCTGGACGTTCGTCCTCAAGCTAATGTTTAAAACTTTCTGTGTGTGGGGATCTGCAGTCTGTTGTGGTGTTTTACAGTAAATAACACCGCTCTGAGTTTAGAGTAAAACCTTAAGACCTTCTGAAACGCTTTGTTGTTTTAATGCCATCCATGTTATTGATCTTGTCTTGGTCATCGAGGTTGTAGATCTCCTCAGACAAACACGGCGCCATGTAAGTACAATGTAAAATGTAAAATGTACATTTGGGTCTTCATTACATCTTGAAACATTCGAGTCCAATAAAAGCGAACGTCACCATCTTGTCTGTCTCTGAAGCGTCCCGGCATGTGCTAATGACAACACCACACACCACAAACACAAAACCAACACACTCTGTTTTTATTATTATTATTTTGGTCTGGGTTCACATGTGATGCATCGGTTTGAGCAGCGAGAACTTCAAACCATTCTTGTTGTGGAAGAATAGAGGCGAACATCTGCTGGAGCCATCGCAGAAGAAGAAGAAGTGAATCGCAGGCGGATGGTAAAGTCATGATCTCCGCATCAGCAACATCAGCACTTCCTCCTCTGAGACGACTCCAGCGTCTTTGAAGGAAACCAGGAAGGAGCGTCGCCTGGCCCACTGTGACCGCTGAGGAGAACCTCTGAAGAACCTCTGAAGAACCTCTGCTGCCTGAAGGCCACAGCCTGCGTTCACCTCCAAGGTCAGCGCCGATCCGCTGCTCCTCATCACCGCTGCTCCTCATCACCGCTGCTCCTCATCACCGCTGCTCCTCATCACCGCTGCTCCTCATCACCGCTGCTCCTCATCACCGCTGCTCCTCATCACCGCTGCTCCTCACCACCGCTGCCTCCCGGTCTGTTTACAGTGGCTGGCAGACCGGGCGGCTCGCCTCCCCCCCGCGGGACGCCTCCCCCCTTCCACTCTCCCCCCTTCCACTCTCCCCCACGACCTGAGATTGTTTTAGAGGCAGAAACTCTCTGAGTTTCCCATAACTGACCCCCCCCCCCCCCACACACACACACACACACACACAACACATTGGCTAAACTGTAAACCATATGGGCTGCTGCCCTTGGTAGTTTGGGCGGATGGAGAGAGGAGGATGCAGGAGTGGGGGGGAGAGAGAGAGAGAGAGAGAGAGAGAGAGAGAGAGAGAGACAGAGAGAGAGAGAGAGAGAGAGAGACTGCAGATGATGGTGAAAAGGACTTTCAGGTTCTCCGCTGTGTTTGGAGGACTTTATGCACAATTCAAAAACATAAATGCAAATAAAAGCCAATAATATATTTGCAGTGTTTCTGCCACAGATCTTCTCCATATCTTCATCACATGGTGGACTGTGAGATGATGAGGACCAACTATCATGGACGATAAGATGATAAGAGAAGAGGGAGGATTGTAAGACCTGAGTGGACCCATGGAGGCATCTCCTCATCTCCTTAGTTCACACTTTAGCAGAAGTCATATGTTAAATAAAAATTACTTTTTACTGTTTTTATTGACTTCCTGTATTGTTCTGTGTCTCTTCTCTGAGATGTGGAGATGTCTCCATGCAAACATCTCGTCTGTTTCAGGAGGACAGTGGTTGTCCTCCCAGTACGTGGTGGTCCACCACCAGCAGGTCTGTGGACCCCGTGACGTCACCACCAGCAGTAATTGGTGAAACCCAACACCGCCAGCAGAGGAGATGTTAAGGTGAATGCGGTCCTCCTGCAAGTCAAGGCACATTACGGAGCAGCGCCTGGAGGAGGAGGAGGAGGAGGAGGAGGAGGAGAGCCGCACTGAGGTCCGGACCCGCAGCTCGCCTGGAGACCACTCGCTTTCTGGCGCAGGAGTCGTGGAGGAAACGAGGAAGGAGCAGGAGAAAGGAGAAAGGAGAAAAGGAGCAGAAGAAAGGAGCAGGAGAAAAGCAGGAGAAAAGGAGCAGGAGAAAGGAGCAGGAGAAGTCTCCTCCCGCAGGGATCCGTGTCTCCTGGCGCCCCGCTGTCCCCCACAGCCACAGGTCTGCGGACCAGCAGAACCTCGAGGAGGAGGACCGGAGGAGGACCCGACCCGAGGAGGACCCGACCCGAGGAGGACTGGAGCAGATCCGGGGACACCATGCAGTGAGGACAGTCTGAGGTCTGGCAGGTCCCTCTCCAGGTCCAGGCTCCGCGTCCCCTGGCCGCTGCCGAAGGTCGGCCCATGAGTCGGGACCCTCTGGTGTGGACTTCAGCTTTCACCGAGGACTCCGCTGCCGGGACAGATGCATACAAATGCATTTAGGAGCCCCAAGGACCCGGAGTGGACCCGGCGCCCCCACGGCAGCGACGTAAGCTGCATGTTTTGCTTGGTTCCGATGAGACGAGACGTGGTCTGCATGGTGGTGGTGGACCAGGACCGTGGTGTCCCTCTGAGCATGGTCTTGGTTATGGACCAGGACCGTGGTGTCCCTCTGAGCATGGTCTTGGTTATGGACCAGGACCGTGGTGTCCCTTTTGAGCATGGTCTTGGTGGACCAGGACCTTGGTCTTGGTGGACCAGGACCGTGGTGTCCCTCTGAGCATGGAGGACGGGTTGTTTGGCAGTTTTACTGTGAGACCATTGCATTGTTGTAGAGGTTTATTAGTCTGGACGCGGAGATATGGAAATATAGTAAAGTATGTATATATATATATATATATATATATATATATATATATATATATATATATATATATATATATATATATATATATATATATAGTACTAGTATGTATAGTATACATACTATACAATATATAGTATGTATAGTAGGCCTACTATACATACTATATATTGTATAGTATGTATAGTATACATAGTATAGTATATATAGTATAGTGTAGTATGGTATATGTATATATAGTATAGTATAGCATAGTATTGTATAGTATAGTATATACAGTATGGTATAGACAGTATAGTGTATATAGTATAGTATAGTATAGCATATATAGTATAGTATAGTGTATATATAGTATAGCATATAGTATATAGTATAGTAAAGTATATATAGTATAGTACTATAGTATATATAGTATAGTAAAGTATATATAGTATAGTAAAGTATATATAGTATAGTACTATAGTATATATATATATATATATATATATATATATATATATATATATATATATATATATATATATATAGTATATAGTATAATATAGTATATATAGTATAGTACTATAGTATAGTATAGTAGCCCCTCCCCCTCACCCCCAACAGGCTCTCTGTTTAAGTCCCTTTTACAGTTTGACTTCTTTTCGTAGTTTTATATTTTTAATTCTCATCATGTGTTGACAGGACAGTGTAACAGAAGGAAGCAGAGGTCAACTGGACCCGGAAATACGTGATGATAAAACCAAAGAAAACACTTATTACTTATTACTTATAACTTATTACTGCGTTATCATCCATAGATAAAAGGAAGGCGTCCGTATTTAATGTGCCGCCGGGTCACTTAAGTTGAAGTGTCGCTGAAAGCAAATGAAAACATTCCTCATGGAAGTGTCTGTGATTGACAGCTGCTTAGTTACCAGGTCTGTCCAAATGAATGGACAGTAAGGAGGTGGAGAAGAACGCAGAGGTCCTCATGTGTAGGCCCGCATATTATTATTATTATTATTATCATTATTATTATTATTATTATTATTATTATTATTATTATTATTATTATTATTATTAATAATAATAATAATAATAATAATAATAATGAGGAGGAGGTCCAAGTATCTTCATCCACTCATGGAGGCCACAGATGAGCGTTTGTTATCACAATTTGTTTGGTTGTATTATGGGGCAGCAGGGGAGATTTACAAAGACCATGTGACCTCTAGGCCTAGTGTGCATGTGACCTCTAGGCCTAGTGTGCATGTGACCTTTATGCCTAGTGTGCATGTGACCTTTAGGCCTAGTGTGCATGTGACCTTTATGCCTAGTGTGCATGTGACCTTTAGGCCTAGTGTGCATGTGACCTTTAGGCCTAGTGTGCATGTGACCTTTATGCCTAGTGTGCATGTGACCTTTAGGCCTAGTGTGCATGTGACCTTTATGCCTAGTGTGCATGTGACCTTTAGGCCTAGTGTGCATGTGACCTTTAGGCCTAGTGTGCATGTGACCTTTATGCCTAGTGTGCATGTGACCTTTAGGCCTAGTGTGCATGTGACCTTTAGGCCTAGTGTGCATGTGACCTTTAGGCCTAGTGTGCATGTGACCTTTAGGCCTAGTGTGCATGTGACCTTTAGGCCTAGTGTGCATGTGACCTTTAGGCCTAGTGTGCATGTGACCTTTAGAGCTAGTGTGCATTTGACCTTTAGACCTAGTGTGCATGTGACCTTTAGAGCTAGTGTGCATGTGACCTTTAGAGCTAGTGTGCATTTGACCTTTAGGCCTAGTGTGCATGTGACCTTTAGAGCTAGTGTGCATGTGACCTTTAGAGCTAGTGTGCATGTGACCTTTAGGCCTAGTGTGCATGTGACCTCTAGGCCTAGTGTGCATGTGACCTATAGGCCTAGTGTGCATGTGACCTTTAGGCCTAGTGTGCATGTGACCTTTAGGCCTAGTGTGCATGTGACCTCTAGGCCTAGTGTGCATGTGACCTCTAGGCCTAGTGTGCATGTGACCTATAGGCCTAGTGTGCATGTGACCTCTAGACCTAGTGTGCATGTGACCTTTAGGCCTAGTGTGCATGTGACCTCTAGGCCTAGTGTGCATGTGACCTTTAGGCCTAGTATGCATGTGACCTATAGGCCTAGTGTGCATGTGACCTATAGGCCTAGTGTGCATGTGACCTTTAGGCCTAGTGTGCATGTGACCTTTAGGCCTAGTGTGCATGTGACCTATAGGCCTAGTGTGCATGTGACCTTTAGGCCTAGTGTGCATGTGACCTTTAGGCCTAGTGTGCATTTGTGTGACCTATAGGCCTAGTGTGCATGTGACCTCTAGGCCTAGTGTGCATGTGACCTATAGGCCTAGTGTGCATTTGACCTCTAGGCCTAGTGTGCATTTATGTGACCTCTAGGCCTAGTGTGCATTTGACCTTTAGGCCTAGTGTGCATTTATGTGACCTCTAGGCCTAGTGTGCATTTATGTGACCTATAGGCCTAGTGTGCATGTGACCTCTAGGCCTAGTGTGCATTTATGTGACCTATAGGCCTAGTGTGCATGTGACCTCTAGGCCTAGTGTGCATGTGACCTTTAGGCCTAGTGTGCATGTGACCTTTAGGCCTAGTGTGCATGTGACCTTTAGGCCTAGTGTGTATTTATGTGACCTTTAGGCCTAGTGTGCATGTGACCTTTAGGCCTAGTGTGTATTTATGTGACCT
>JAOPHQ010000457.1:27500-30420 GCA_030340625.1 Merluccius polli
GACAAGCAAAGTAAGTTCAGGAACGGAGGTTGAGGTGTTTTCAGGTATTTACCGCCAGACTGGCGGCTCTGAATATTCAAGACTTAAAACCGAGTGATCCCAAGGAGAGGATGACTTAATAAGCTGCACATTTATTACAGAAAAATAAGCCGTGTAACCGCCGACCGTTGCAAAACATGAGCACATCCTGAACACACGTGTGCATGATTCACTGCTGCACTTTTATCTTCCTCGGTTTGGAGAGAAATCTCACCATGGCAACCTGAGACGGACGTTTTGCACAGGAGGCCCATTTAATGAAATCCTCATGCAGCCCCCCAAGCGCAGCCTGAAGTGAAGATTGGTCTTTATTGAGTACATTCTTCAATTTACGGATAGATTTATATTGCTATTAAAAGCGATCATTAGCTGTGTGAGTTGTAGTCCTGCGCCCCACTAAGTAAACACTGAAAGGTCGTCAGCGCGGCGCCGCTGGAGGTTATCAGGTGTGGAGACTCCTCACCTTGACAGGCAGTCAGGATCATATTTAAAATCTCCATTATCATGCAGCACGTCTTTGGCATCTTTGTTATTAAGACCTTGAAGGTGCGTCAAGTTTGGTGATGATTGATCACGCAGATATGCCGCTATGAATATATATCATTTACAGTGCTGCCTTATGGTTCATTTAAGCAATAAAACACTTCAGTATTACAAAAACCTCATTCCTAACTGCATCTGTCATGATATAACCGACCGCAGATACCAACCAAATAAAAAGGTGATTTTTCCATCGACAGATTTTGCTGCTACATCGGCAAAATTTCACCTGTAATCGAAGCTAGTAGCTATCTAGTAGCTAAGCTAGTAGCTAAGCTAGTGGCTGTAAGGATCCTAACCCCAACCCACCCGTCTGTTCCTTTGTACCGTTAGTGTAATGTTTTTCACCCGTGTTGATTAGTGATTCTGTTCACCTGTATATTTAAGTTGTTTCCTAGCTACTTAAACTGAAGTTTCCTTTGGCACCGGCCCTGAGGCCGGTCTCTGCGAGGCCGGCCTCTGCTTCTGGGTTCTCCTCCCTGAGCAGCCGGGACACAAGGAACCGACCAGAGACATTCACCCAGCAGAGATTTACCCGTTATCAACATTCCTGGCAGCGACCTTTGAGCCCCAGGACCGCCTCCTCGGCTCCTGGAGAGGCTTGCGGCACTCGCTCCCCAGCTACCCAGCCTCACTCCGCAGCTACCCAGCCTCACTCCGCAGCTACCCAGCCTCACTCCCCAGCTACCCAGCCTCACTCCCCAGCTACCCAGCCTCACTCCCCAGCTACCCAGCCTCACTCCCCAACTACCCAGCCTCACTCCCCAGATACCCAGCCTCACTCCCCAGCTACCCAGCCTCACTACCCAGCTACCCAGCCTCACTCCCCAGCTCCCCAGCCTCACTCCCCAGCTACCCAGCCTCACTCCCCAGCTACCCAGCCTCACTCCGCAGCTACCTAGCCTCACTCCCCAGCTACCCAGCCTCACTCCCCAGCTACCCAGCCTCACTCCCCAGCTACCCAGCCTCACTCCCCAGCTACCCAGCCTCGCTCCCCAGCTACCCAGCCTCACTCCCCAGCTACCCAGCCTCACTCCCCAGCTACCCAGCCTCACTCCCCAGCTACCCAGCCTCACTCCCCAACTACCCAGCCTCACTCCCCGGCTACCCAGCCTCACTCCCCAGCTACCCAGCCTCACTCCCCAGCTACCCAGCCTCACTCCCCAGCTACCCAGCCTCACTCCCCAGCCGCCCAGCCTCGCTCCCTCAGGCTGCCTGGTCTGACCTGCGGCGGTGGTCTAATTGGACATGGCTCCTTGGTTGGTCCTTGACGGCTGCAGTACTTAGTAGGTTCTGTAATGATGGAGTCAGTAAGTTTGTTGTGGATCTGCAGCCATTTAAGTGAAAGGCTGCGCCCACTCTTTGGTTCGGGTGGCCGGTTGCACCCGTGTACAAAGTGCGGTGCTTATAAAACATCGGTAGTGGGAGTAAATCTGTAATTCCAACCGTTGCCATGGTAACCGCTTCGTCTCCGAGTCGTGTTTCCATCCAGCGTTTGTTTATATATTGTTCAGTACAATTACAGTAATTGTATCCCGTTTAGACATCATCACTGTTGGGACTTCCAACGACTCATCTTGTGGGATGGGAGGAATGTGAGAGATTATGCTATTTCCATTATAATGTCGTCGGGTCGCATAAATACGACCACATGAACATGAGACCTCCGGAAAAAAAAAGCCTGTGTGGAAACTGCCGGGATTCCTGTTTCTGTTTTCTCCATGAAGTTGAAGCGGTGAAGCGGTCAGGGAAGCCCATGTTGGCCTCCAGCTCACATTGACATCAGCTGTCACTCTGCATGCCTGCACTTCCTGTTTCCTTTATTTAACACTTCACAGACGGACATCAAGACATCTGAGCATGTAGAAAATAGAAAACACATTTAATTAGTGTGGTTGTAAAGAAAGCCACACTATTGTTATTTCATGTGATATTCGGTTAACTCATATTTTGACCCAAGGCAATTTCCTAAATGTTTCACTCATGATCCGTGAAACAAATCTAATAAAAAATACTGTTTGATTTACGCCACATTATTATAGTTGTACTGTCTAATTACTTGGTGAACGTTGTTTTGAGTTTAACAAAACAGTCAAACATTCCTGATATGAAAGTAGTTCATGACAGAGATGTCCTTAATGTGGAGTAAATGTAAAACCGTGTGTGTGTGTGTGTGTGTGTTCCTGCAGGTGGAGCGTCCTCCTGCTCCTGTCAGCATGCGCAGCAGTGCTGTGTGCAGAAGAAGACTACCGAACTCAAGGTAACAGCAGATCCTCCTCATATTTAGGATCCCTCAATAACAGATCAATCAACACTTTGTCCCAGTTTCCAGGAAAAACTT
>JAOPHQ010000458.1:0-29815 GCA_030340625.1 Merluccius polli
TACATGCCTAAATGCATCGAGTTGCTGCCATGTGATTGGCTGATTAGAAATTTGCGTTAACAAGCAGTTGGACAGGTGTACCTAATAAAGTGGCCGGTGAGTGTATATATATTAGTGATGGGCTGATAACGGCTTATTGGCTGCGATAACGCAAGATTTTTATCGGCGATAATATTTTTATCGCCGATTTTATCGCGAACCGAAATCCTCCGGTATCACCCCCCCGCTCAACAATTCGGCAACTGAAGGCTCCCTCCCGTTCAACAAAAAGCTCCTAGACGTCTGATACTGACGCAAAAGGTACCCTCCCGCATCTGTGTGAAACGATCTGGGTCTCATAAACCCGTTCGCGTTGGTAAGAGACGAGCAGAGTCTACAGCGTCCGCTCGCAGAGCAGAGTCTACAGCGTCCGCAGTCTACTGTGAAACAATTCACTCCAAAAAGGGTTAGGGTTAGGGTTATGGTTAGGGTTAGGGTTAGGGTTAGGGTTAGCGTAATCTATCACCGTGACCAGGTTATTATTGGAGTGAATGGACGCTGTAGACTCTGATGGTCTCTTACCACCGCGAACAGGTTTAGGAGAACCCAGATCGTTTCACACAGACGCGGGAGGGTACCTTTTGCGTCAGTATCAGACGTCTAGGGGCGTGACAAATCGTCGGTATATTACGAGTTGGGATGAGAACGGGCTGGCAATGCAGACCGGGTTTGTTATCGACAGCGTTGCCAGATTGGGCAGATTTCCCGCCCAATGATAATTTTTCCAGCCTAACATGGTTAAAAGTAGCCCAATTTGGTGGGAAATCTGACCAATCTGGCAACACTGCTCAACAGCCAGGGATCCTGCTTATTGGTTTATAGCGCAGACGGATAGATTTTTGAGCGAATCAGACCCCTTAAGGTCCCACCCACTCAGAGGAGGATTTTCCTCCTCTCTCCCATTGAAACCCATGTTATCCACCGGCTGCCAGTACTTTCGGGGAAATGAATGGGTGTCAATGGAGACGGAGGGAGGACGTTCCTCCCTGAAGTAATTGTCAATAGGCGATAGGGGGTGCTAATGTCCCTTTACCCAGGGAAACAAACATTATATATTCAAAGGCAATAAAGTAGTCATATTTAAGGGCATTAATTAATTACAATAGTCTGGGCAATCTACATTTTTTATTCTCAACAATGTTTAGGAGGATCTTCCTCCCTCTCCTCAATGGAGAAGCCTCCACTGATATATATATATATATATATATATATATATATATATATATATATATATATATATATATATATATATATATATATATTATATGTTGACCGGAGGGGGAGAGGTGTGCGATTGTTAACGGGGGGGGGGGTGATTGTTGACCGGAGGGGGAGAGGTGCGCGATTGTTGACGGGGGATTGTTAGCGCACATCAATTATGTGCGCTAATTGATGGTAATCCCGTAGCTCGTCTGAATTCGTCAACCTGGCCCTTTTGCTCCTCGCTCCTTCGTAATGTGGTCCAAACAGCTGTTCGAAATCGTTCTCCATCCTTTTCCTCGCGCTGTCGCTGTTGGCAGTGGATGTTTCATCCTTAGATGGTTATCCATAGCAGACGTACTGCTATGGTATTTTAACACCGCTTTACACAGCATACACGTAACGGTGGACCAGTCTTCGTTTTCTGTGAAGTATTTCCACACATAGGATTGCCGCGATCGTTTTGTATGTACCTCAATGCCCGACGCCATTTTTTTTCCGACTAGTTGAATAGGGCCGACAGCGCCGACTAGGGGTTGTGACAGTTGACTAGTCGACTAGTTGGTGAAACCTCTAATTCAATATATGATTATGGCATGCCGTTCAGGAAATTAAACCTTTGAATATATTGAATGAAACTTTGAATATATTGAATGAATCCTGAATATATGGAATGAAACTTTGAATATATTGAATGAATCCTGAATATATGGAATGAAACTTTGAATATATTGAATGATTCCTGAATATATTGAATGAAACTTTGAATATATTGAATGGAACTTTGAATATTGAATGAAACTTGACTGACGTCAGACTTCACGGCATTGCCTGCGTCCATCTTGTGTACATGTGGATGCTGCAGCAAAAAGTGAATGACAATGAGTCAGTTCGCTCGGAATCTCGTAGCAGGAATATTAAACAATGGGGACATCATTAACACACTGGCGAATGCGTGTAGGGGCCAAAATCCTCCCGATACCACTGTCCAATACCGTTCTTCTGACGAAGAAGTTCGCTCCCTTTTTAATCGTGGCAGACCTACAACAACAGGCCAGGCAGCTGTTTATCAGGCCAACCTCAGCATGCCTTCAACCTCACATGAGTGCCCCACAACAGCCCCTGTGTACAATCTCTGCCTGTACACACAAATATTTAGTTTAGTATTGAACGTATTTGATGATCGGCGACACATCGTGATCTGGCTAATCTTTTGTGCATCTCCTTTTAGCCATCTGATGTTAAGGTGGAGAGTTACCGACACACTTTCTAATAAGCACGTGCAGAGACGACGCTCATCCAAGTTTGGTGTTTATTGAACAGAAATCTCCGGTTGACTTTCCAAAAACATAATTAAACAAGTAACTTAATACGTAAGGTTCCAAACTATTTTTCGGTGAGTGTGTGGAAAATTTTAACGCTCCGCCCCCTAACCATCTCAAAACATTCATTCATAAAAATTAAATAGCCACCTGTCCGTGGGAGGCGCATTGCCTACGTCACCATGTCATGAAATAAAATAAGCGTCTTGAAGCACCTTTTTACATTATAAACTAGGATGGATCCAGGTCTAGATAATTTCCTTAATAATAATTTATTTTATGAATAAGAATACCATAATTAACTGAAAACAAGTTTATGTATTTTGTAATTATATTTTAGAACTCAATATGGCTCCAACACATCGGCTTTGGGCACGTTACTCACACAGTCGACTGCGGGCAGACAGACAAATGCATAATGAGATTATGCCGAAACTTTGAATATATGGAATGAACTTTGAATATATGGAATGAACTTTGAATATATTGAATGAACCTTGAATATATGGAGTGAACCTTTAAATATATATTGAATGAAACTTTGAATATATGGAATGAACTTTGAATATATTGAATGAAACTTTGAATATATGGAGTGAACCTTGAATATATGGAGTGAATCGCAGTTGGCCCAATAAACAGCTGCCTGGCCTGTTGTTGCTGCTTTTCACCACACTGTTAATATATTCAAGGTTCATTCATTATATTCAAAGTTTCTTTCCATATATTCAGGATTCATTCCATATATTCAAAGTTTCATTCAATATATTCAAGATTTCATTCCATATATTCAAAGTTTCATTCAATAAATTCAAGGTTCATTCAATATATTCAAGGTTTCATTCAATATAGTCAAGGTTCATTCATTATATTCAAAGTTTCATTCCATATATTCAGGATTCATTCCATATATTCAAAGTTTCATTCAATATATTCAAGATTTCATTCCATATATTCAAAGTTTCATTCAATATATTCAAGGTTCATTCAATATATTCAAGGTTTCATTCAATATATTCAAGGTTCATTCAATATATTCAAAGATTTAATTTCCTGAACGGCATGCCATAATATACATATATATATATATATATATATATATATATATATATATATATATATATATATATATTTTAGTGGTGGGCCGTTATCGGCGTTAACGCGCTGCGATAACGCGAGAAAATTATCGCCGTTAATCTATTCTCAAAGTTGGGTTGGGAGCTGGGTCTATACCGGATTTCCACCAAGGAAGGTAAGCGCCGCGGAACGGCTGCGCTGCGGAACGGCTGCGTCCTCTGCCCGGCGACCCCCCCCGTCGGTCGTAGGTCCGGGATGGGTTACGATCGCGCGCAACTCCCCCCGCCCCCCCCCCACCGTCGGTCGTAGGTCTGGGGTGGGTTACGATCGCGCGCACCCTAAGTCATGTGTAATAATGTGGAAATGACACAGGGGATAAGTATTGAACACATGGAGAAAGGGAGGTGCAAAAAGGCATGGAAAGCCAAGACAACAGCTGAAATCTATCAGTAATTAAACAGCAATCCAGCCCCTTGTTAGTGCAAATTAATATCAGCTGGTTCAGTGCCAATTGAGGCCTACAAAAAGGTCTCAGGTGTCACTCGAGACACATCTCATGAGCGAAGAGCTGTCTCAAGACCTTCACAAACTAATTGCTGCAAAACATAATGATGGCATTGGTTACAGGCGCATATCTAAGCTTCTGAATGTTCCAGTGAGCACTGTTGGAGCCATAATACGTAAGTGGAAAGCCAATCCTTTCACCATAAATTTGCCTCGAACAGGTGCTCCTCACAAGATTTCAGACAGAGGAGTGCAAAGAATAATCAGAAGAGTTGTCCAAGAGCCAAGAACCACCTGTGTTGAGCTTCAAAAAGACCTGGAATTAGCAGGTACTGTTGTCTCAAGGAAAACAGTGAGTAATGCACTCCACCACCATGGCCTGTATGCACGCTCACCAAGCAAGACCCCATTGCTGAAAAAAAAGCATGTTGAAGCTCGTTTAAAGTTTGCTGCACAACATTTGGACAAGCCAGTTGAATACTGGGAGAATGTAGTCTGGTCCGATGAGAGCAAAATTGAACGGTTTGGATGCCATAAAGCAACCCACGTTTGGAGGAGAAATGGCACTGCTTATCATCCTAAAAACACCATACCAACAGTGAAGTTTGGAGCTGGGAACATCATGGTTTGGGGCTGCTTTTCAGCAAATGGTACTGGTAAACTTCACATTGTTGAAGCAAGGATGAATGGGCAAATGTACCGAGACATTCTTGACAAAAATCTGCTGCCATCTACAAGGATGATGAAGATGAAAAGAGGGTGGACATTTCAGCAGGATAATGATCCGAAGCACACAGCCAAGGAAACTCTTAATTGGTTTCAAAGAAAAACAAAGATGATAGAATGGCCCAGCCAATCACCAGACCTGAATCCTATTGAAAATCTATGGAAAGAATTGAAGACCAAGGTCCATAGAAGAAGCCCACGGAACCTTACAGATTTGAAGAATTTGTGTGGAAGAATGGGCCAAAATCACACCAGAGCAATGCAGGCGACTTGTTTCTTCATACAGGAGGCATCTTGAAGCTGTCATTACAAATAAAGGCTTTTGTACAAAGTATTAAAGTTGGCGTGTTCAATACTCTATCCCTGTGTCATTTCACATTACACATAACTTAATTTCTGAGCTTATTTGTTTTAGTTTCTTTGTATGTATGGATTACTTGAGTTGTAACCAACATCTGGTGAAAATTTCATGTCAATAGCACCTTTGGAAATATATGTAGTGAGAAAAATGGTGACGTGTTCAATACTTATTGCAGCCGCTATATATATATATATATATATATATATATATATATATATATATATATATATATATATATATATGTATATATATATATATATATATAATGTTCTCCCCCCTCTCCGCCAGACTCACTCTTCTTCTTTGATGGTGTCAAAGCAGCTGTCACACACCCGCACCTGGAACTCAAAGCCCATGAGGGGGAAGGTGGAGCGCTTGGAGCTGCACTTGGCGCACACGGCCTGGCCGCACTTCCTGCAGTGGTGCTGGGGATAGGAGGTGCAGACACAAAGTGTCAGAGTGACAAACATTAGTCCAGAGGTGGGCAGGCATGTGCAGGCTCAGCGGTGGCTGAAGCTGCCCACATAATGGCTTCCATCTTTACACCCTGTGTGTGTGTGTGTGTGTGTGTGTGTGTGTGTGTGTGTGTGTGTGTGTGTGTGTTAGAATGAATTAAAATTTGAGTGTATAGTACGAGCATTGTGTGTGAAATTGACTATATTTTCAAGCACTGGCAAATGGAATAGATCAAGCTGGTAAGCTGGTATTATTACATTTTTCACAACCCGACATAAAACATTCCCAAAACAACCAGACTGTTCCAACAATGTGAGAATAACAAGAACCAAGATGGCGTGTGTGTGTATAGTACAGTACTGTCCCCTCCTACCTGTCTGAGGCCGATGGTCTTGCTGTCCCACATCTGCTTAATGTTCCAGAAGAAGGGCTGCTCACACTTTTGACAGGAGTCGCTGTCCAGCCACTGAGGAGCCTACAGACAAGACAGAGGACACCAGCTCAGCCCTAGAGACAGCTCCGTCTCAGTCACACGCTGTCAGTAAACCTCTTCTCGCTGGGTGTCCATGTTCCACACGGTGATGCTGTATAATACATACTAATATAATATAAATGGTAGTGAACCTCTTCTCGCTGGGTGTCCATGTTCCACACAGTGATGCCTCCGTCCAAAGAGCACGACAACAGCTGTCTGGTCAGCTGGAGGTAGCACACCGCCTGCACTCGCTCGCTGGGCGGCCCAGGAACAAATGTATAGAGAACCATGGAGCGAGAGAGACAGAGAGAACTAATGAGTTGTATGAAAGCCGAGCAATATTGACAACTTCAAAAGACACAATAACTAAATATTGATAATGCGTCATTATTTTAGCTGATTGCAATGATTTGGATATTTGATTAATCGTTTTTGCCGGAATAGAAATACCAAATGAATAAACGTTTTCTCTTGGCTGCTAGCCATACAAAGCTAATTTAACACTTTGACAAAACTTTGGACTGTGGTAACTTAAAATGGGCATTTGACAAATTAAATAAGTAAACATCAGTAATGTGGATATGGACAATAAGAATTCATTAAATCATTAATTAATTAAGTCAGAAATCAGAAAGCTGGATGACTTTAGTCTCATGCAGCCTTTATGATATTGAGTATTTAAAAATAGATTAATAGAATAGCTTCATTTCCCCCCCCCCCCCAGGGAATTTCAAGTCTTACATCAGATTACTGAAATGATATCAACATAATGGCCAGATCTCAAAGGCACCAAAATGTCCTTGCCTTTGCGGAGACTTTATTTATCAACTTTTAATTGTATTTGTTCTTCTTTCATTGGAGCGTCACCACTAGGGGTTGGAGAGTGACATGAAGAGTCACCAGGGAATGATAAATTAGACGAGCTGAGGGACACACACACACACACACACACACACACACACACACACACACACACACACACACACACACACACACACACACACACACACACACACACACACACACACACACACACACACACACACACACACACAACACACGAGATCTGGTGCTGGCTGATGTGTGGCGAAATCAGGGGATGGTTAAAAACGCACACACCCCAGGGGACATCTGTAACTGACACTACAGAGACTTGTTGCTGACAACACAGACAAGTTTTTCCTCCTGGTTTAAAGTAAAGGCATAGACAGGGAGACTGAGGCTCAGCTCAACTCAAGTTAACCATTGCTCCGTATCAGTCAGACCAGCTCTATTGAATCACTATGTCGTACGCACGCACGCACAGACATACACACACTGTGTGTAGGTGTGAACCTACTGGTGTCCCTGGAGCAGCAGGGTGCGGCCCTTGCGCCCGCCGATGTCCCACATAATGACGCTGTGGTCTGAGGCCCCTGAGAACAGCAGCCTCTGCACCGGGTCCCACCACAGGGCCCCAATACTTCCTGGAGGAGGGGGGTGTTAAGAGAGTTGTCTAAATGGATAAAAGGTGTTGTAGGTAAGATTTAAGAGCTTTTATTTGAGTGTAATTTGTGAAATGGCCGGGCCATCCGTCAGCGATTAGTGAGTGAAATGCTCTGTGAGAATATCTATTTCTAGTCGACTGCGCCTGCCTCTGTATGAGCCAATTTAGACTACTCCTGGCAGGGCATTGCTTCCTTGATTGGTTCGGGGATTCCATTTTCCATTTTGCAGCCAATCAAACTCAGCGGCAACACTGCCAAACAGGAAGTGAGGCCATATCTCGGCAACTGTTTGATGTTTTGACTTCAAACTTCTAACACAGACTCATGACCCCTTCTTTGAGAGGCCCAATAATTTTGGTGACCTTTGACCTTTGGGGGGCGCTATAATTAGCAAAAATGCATTTTTACTCATATCTTCATATTGCTTTGGACTTTGTCCTTAATTCCAGTGTTGACTGATACTCTCAGACATCCCAGTACATATGCTAAAGGCCTGTGTGCGTTTGAATAAAAATCTGGCGGCCATTTTGATTTTTGTTAAAAATATGCGTATAAGTACAGAGGGCACATACTTTGACTGATTTACAGGAAATTTGGTGGATATGGTTTTCAGACCATGCCTGGTTGATGGTTTAAGTTTCATGTCTGAACTTCAAACTGTTTTGCCGTAACAGCCAATCAAACTCAGCGGCGAAGTTTTTTGAAAAAAAGTTTCAGCGGTCGCAATTTTTGACTAATTCTCATGAAAATCAACACAGACTATCTTCAGACCAATCCGCACAAAAGTTATCACGTGGATTTTTCTATTTCGCTTCCGTTTGCCAACTGCTGAATGCAACACTTCTCAATGGCATAGAAACGTAGAGAGGGAGGGAAAGTTTTGTTGGTTGTTTAATTTGAAATGTTGCTATTTTCTGCTTTCTCTCTTTACTCTTGAATCTTACCTCCAGCATATTTAAAGACTTTCTTACATGTTAGAGGAGTGGAGTGTGTCTGGATGTGGAGAGTGGCCTGTAAGACCTGTTGGCTTTGGAGGTACTGTCAGCTATTTGGCGCCACCCAGTGACTGCACCACATTGCTGGGCCGTGTGTGTGTGTGTGTGTGTGTGTGTGTGTGTGTGTGTGTGTGTGTGTGTGTGTGTGTGTGTGTGTGTGTGTGTGTGTGTGTGTGTGTGTGTGTGTGTGTGTGTGTGTGTGTCTTTGGCTTTCCATACCTTCGTGTCCCTTGAGCGTGGTGATGATGGAGTACGTCTGTCTTTCCAGCTTCAGCAGGGTGATCTGACCAGAGTAGTCACCCACAAAGGCGTGCTGCGTCTCCTGGTCGTATCTGACAGGTTGGGTTCAGGGCTCATGCAGACACTAGTGCTTGCGATTGGAGGAGCTAAACACACACACACACACACACACACACACACACACACACACACACACACACACACACACACACACACACACACACACACACACACACACACACACACACACACACACACACACACACACACACACATACACACACACACACACTCCTGGATATATGCTTTATATTTATTTTATATGCCCTAAAGAGGGATGGGTACTGCTAATACTTCTCATTAGTTCGGCACTTTAGCGATACCCTTGTTTCTTTTGAAATAGTTTGCATGAAAAAAAACACAGATTATGAACAAAAAAAAGAAACTGAAACTGATTACGAAAAGAATAAACCATTTTATATTATTCATTTAGCTGCAACATTTAAAATAAATCAATATGACAAACAAAATCACTAGAGGGGAATAAAAACATTTAAAATAAATAGTTGGAAAACAAAAACGAAACTAAAAGAAAATTACCCCTTCCATTTGATTAAAACGGACTTATCAACAAAGCATCAGTGCGTTATTCATAAGGACATGAGTGAGTATGGTGGGTCCTTTCAAATATATGAGTCAACATTGGAAAGTGATTTTTAAAAAAAAAGAAAAACTGAGTTTTCTCCCCAGCGATCTGCTGTGGTGGCCGAATGTGAACCCATAGCAACTTGTGTTCATACAGAGCGCAGGGGGAACATATGGGGCTAGGGAAACCCCTTCAAATGCTTGTGTGGGATGATGAAGCTTGAACATCTATAAACAGTTTCCCAACTTCTCAATATATGTGTAGCTAAACTGGCTAAGATAAAATAGCTTAAATATATTAGCTTGTTCGTTATCATAATCTCTTGGAACAAAGGGCATTCCTGTAGTTGGGCTCGGGAGCGTTACGAGTAGTTCAGTTGTTGAAGATGGTACATTTAAGCACATTTATATTGTGCTTAGTCATCAAGTGTTTTGAGAGTTACGAGTAGTAGTACAGTTGTCGAAGATGCTAATTTCACCTCCCCTGCTAGCAAAGATTTGATTGCACTTGTGGCAGCAGGAATTGTCTTGATCATGCAAAGCCACACTTTAGACCTCTCAGCCAGGACAAGTTTCGTTCTGTGTGTGCGTGGGTCTGCATTTGAACTGTGTGTGTGTGTGTGTGTGTGTGTGTGTGTGTGTGTGTGTGTGTGTGTGTGTGTGTGTGTGTGTGTGTGTGTGTGTGTGTGTGTGTGTGTGTGTGTGTGTGTGTGTGTAAAGTAAACCATACACCCACAATGGCAAGGAGAGATAGAGACAGCGGTCAGCTCTGTTTGCGCCAGGAAATGATTGTCAATATAACGTTTAAACCCACTAATTTCCCCAGCACCAATACCAATACCAAAAACGTCCTCTTCTTGTTGTTATCATGACTACTTCCTTACTGTGGTTCAGAAATTACCCAAACCGGCTCAGACACAACATGCAACATACACACTAAACCAAAGAGAACATACAAGGATACTGGAGGCAGGAAGCCCATGAGGTGAAGTAGTGTCTGCCCAGCATGCAGCCGCTCTGGGTGCACATCCAGCTCACACTCTTGTCCTGGCCCGTGCTCACCACCCACTCACTCTCCAGGGAGAACACCATGTCAGACACACGGTTCTGATGGGCTGCAAAACACATACACATCAATAAAACAAATAATACAAACAATAAACATATCAACAAAACAAATAATACAAACACACATCAATAAAACAAACAATACAAACACATACACATATCAATAATAAAACAGTGAACAAGTGAATGTGAGAAGTACTTCCTCCAATGAAACTAGGAGAGAGAGAGAGCGACAGAGAGAGCGACCATTCGCCCAAGGCATGCTGGGAAGCAGCACCAGATGATTTCTCATGAGACTAGGCTTTTCCTCCTGACTATAACAAAGAGCGAAACAACATGTGCATCTGTGTGTTTCTCAGTGTAACACAAACATACTCATGGAGGTATTGTCCAGGCGGTGCGCGGCCTGGTAGCAACAGTACCACAGCATTGATAGAACACTGCTGATTCATCTATAATCCTAATGCTATTCATTATGAATCTGTAAAGAAGTTTTCGCTGTCCTGAGATCTTACCTGGATAGGTCTTGACATGGTTCATCTTGTTGAAGTCCTCAGAGATGAGGAACTCCTGGGAGAGAATATCAAGTCTGAGTTTAGCAAGCTGCTGACACAATGACCTTTACAGGCGGCCAAAAAGTAACAATGGGGCCCATTTAAAACATACCCTTTTTGACTTGCTTCACTTTTTCCAAACATAGCTATTTAAGTGAGTCTGGAAAGGACATAAAGGAGAGGTCATCATCTCCACTCACCACAATGGCTCCGTTGTCTTGGCCTATGAAGATGCGTCGACTGTCATGGTGGTACGACATGCAAGAGCATGGAGCTAAAAGAGAGACAAAAGTAAACAACTTTTATACACAACACCATTTCCCCTACATACATTTAGCAATGAAGTCAATATATTCTACATAGAGAATGACAATACAATAAATACAATAACAATAGAAATAGACAATACAATAACAGCTTGAAGATTTAATTATGACATTAAGACGTGCTCATATACTTCCACCTCCATATAGAATAGATCAGTAGATAATACTTACAGGAGACTGTGTGGTAGATGCTTGGCCAGTACTGGCCACTGTCTCTCTTCAGCCATACTCGGATGGTTCTGCAACAATGCATACAAACACTTTCAATCCATCTAAATCTCAAAACAATCTAAATTATGGAAGCTGTCAGACATTCACTTTTGAGGAGTAATTATCAAGATGTAAGTTAGTTATTGGGTGAAGATAACATATCCTCATTTGTTGTAAAATAGTGTCAAAAATAGGTTTCATTTGTCTCACAGTGTCAGGTCAAAACAATTATGTACCTCTCTAATTTATAGTCTCTTTCCCAATCAGAGCTGGTTGCCTAGTCAAGAATAGTGTATAACATTCTACATTCTAACAAAGAAAACTGAAGTTTGACATACGTACGCCTTTGACCAACATAGAATATAGGTCGCTCAAATATGCATATATGGCTATTCCTTAAAATAACACGCAGCTACATACAGATAGGCATACTATATAGCCTAGTAAAAAAAAAAAATGCAAGTTACTTTTATTCCATTTAACTTTGTGGCCGTTACTTACATGTTAACACAAAGCGGTTTATAAAGCTTGGACACAATCTTTGCACTCTGGCAGAACTGAGGCAGTGTTTATTATGGGATCTGTTGCACCTCGTTGACATAACATTGATGTTTTCCAATCATTTGCTAGCTGACGCTAGCCCGCAATGACCGTCTTCGTCATATATTAATCGAAATGTTAATTGAGGGGAACCACACCAAGAAACACCTAATTGAGAAGAATTGATATACCCTGTCGGAAAATATCATTTGACATTAGAAGGCAAAGCCCTTCTGATTCTCTGTCCGAGATCAGCTTCATTAATATCTACTTTATTAACAGACTTTAGAGGATCTTCCCAGATCTTGAGGAAATGCAGTGTGTCCTACTGAGGAAATGCAGTGTGTCCTACTGTGTTAAAGAAGTTTGTTAAACGGGATTAGACGCAATGAACGCAGCGAGTTTTCAGCTGGTGGTTCTGACTATCTCCTGGAACCCGTCCACTAATCTCAGACTTGTTTAACACCAATATATTGTAAAATGTCCCCGAGTACGAACAGTGTCTACATTGAATACTATCATCTGTGAGAAATATTAGCCGCCAGCCTTCCGATCGATGGGTCTAGTCCATTTCTCAGCAGCAAATAGATGTAACCATTATGCTACCGATAGCAGCTAACACTGCGTTAAACTCACCGGTCCTCACTAACCGTGATGACGCCGTCTTCCTTCGGGATCAAAACGGCCGCATTGACTGCGTCTGAATGACCTTCGATCTTGTTTAACAGAACCGGCCGGAACGTCTGGGGCCTTGAATGAATCTCCGCAGCCATCGTTTACTTGCAATGTTTTCTTTCAGAGGTTTTTGTTTCACTCGGCTGGGAAGAAGGATCAGCTGACAGCTGAGTCTGTCATGATTACCGTAATGTCCAGAGTACACGCGCACGCAATAAAAAAAGATAAGTCACACAGAATTACACATGCGAGTTGTTAGAAATGTGTATTTAATACGAGTAATATTTGACACATTTCAAAGAATCAACAAAAATAACAAATTAGCCTTCAGGACACAAATTACCCATGCTGAATACTTTCCAAATTTTAGCCAAAAAAAACGTAAAAAAGGGTGTCCTCGATTTCCAATAATACACATTTGATGTTCAGCACGTTTAAAAAAAAGGAATACATTCAAAACAGTAGCAAAACAATTTAAACAGTTGAAAAGATTTAGTTGGTGCAAAACACTCAACAAAGTATGTTACATATTACAAAAAAGGTAACATAAAAGGCACTATTTAACACAAACACGTTATGTTCTTATTAATCTACAGGCTGTGTGTGTGTGTGTGTGTGTGTGTGTCAAGTCGTTGGATGTGTCCATAGACGTATAGACTCAGGGTTGGTTGATCTGGCCTGCAAAGAGAATAGTACCTGTGTACAAAAGAAAATTATTAGATGCAGGCCGTGTTGCAAATTATAATGTGGCCTCCAAAGTCATTATGATAAAGTGGAAGCAGAATCAACAGAGCGTATGTACCTGTTGGGTTATGTCGGACAAAGAAAAGGAAAGGTCTGTCCACAATTACCCAGGGGGGAGAGGACCGCGCCAACAAAATGGCAGCTACGAAGCGGACAAAGGAAAGTTAAAATCAAGTCAACAATTTAGTACATCCATTGGTGTGCTCTTTAGAAAATCATATAGAAGCTTAGAAGGAGCTTTATTAAAATATGTTTTTTTCCCCCCAGGTACTCACATGCCATTGTAAAAAGTTTTTATTGAAATTAATTATGCATTACGCTTAACACATAAAACCCAGCATCATAGTGTGAAGACCAAGACAACTTGTTAAAGCAGTTAACATTTTTGGGGAAATCAACAACAAACAAAATCCAAGATAAAACCAACTCCTCCACTCCTCCACAAGCACACATGCCTATTAACAGTCCAGATTTAAAAAAAGATAATAAAGATAATTAAAAAATGATAATAATAATAAATGGGACTTATATAGTGCTTTTCTAGGACTCAAAGTCGCTTTACACTGAGGGGCGATGGTAGACAGACAACAGACACACGACAACAGAAACACACAAGGATAGATGAAGGGGGGGACGAAGAGACGAAGATGACCAAAAGGTTTGACTAGACAAACAGCTCAGAACTATGACTTACTGGTGGCGGCGGATGCTTTTGTCCCATCCTCATTTACCTCGATTTTAGCCTTCTGTAGGGATTTAGACACATACACCGGTTCGCTACCTAAGACAAGACACATCCATATATGTCAACAGTGCTGCATGACAGCTTGGGACCACACGGTGGTGTTAGACTCCCCAAGAGTCCACTCACAGCACACATCACTCCACAACCACAAGCAGTGAAGTGACCAAAAGATTAAATAGAACCGTGAGCAATTCAATTTGTCAATGGGCAGCTACACAGTTGTGTCTGGCTCTATATAAAGCATTCTGCATGGACCAATCCAAAATGAGTTCCCCCTGAGGTCCAATTCTCAATACGTCTTGTTACTCACTTAGGTGTCTGAAGTCAGCCTTTCCATCAGCGAACATGTCTGTAAGTCCAAGTGCTGAGAGTGGGGCTTCCAAATCCACCTCTGCCTCTGCCATAAACCTAGACACACATGTGTTTAGGATGATCTTATATCAGTACATGGAACAGTGCTGCATTTATGGAAGAAAAAAAAGCTTAACAGTACAAAATGACAACAAAGTGACATTAGTTTAACCTTTTCCCCAAAATGGAAATTGTAGGCTGAAATAGTTCCAACCTCCAACTAATGACTAAATCAACTGTGGGATTTCATTATAACATGGCAAGAGTAACAATATATTGTAACACATATATATTAAAAAAAACAAAGCAAAACAATGAGTCACTATTATCATGTGGTCATAGAAGGACTTTGCACCTGACCACATGCATCATTTCCTGTTGAACACAAAGCCAGCAGGGAGTGGCTGTGTCTTACTTGGGGATGAGCAGGCGGACCTTCCTCTGGTGCATGAGCGTCGCCCAGCTCTGGATTGCGGCTATGCCGATGTGGGGGATGACCTCAGAGAGGGGCGTGTCCTCCTCTGAGGGCATGATGATCAGCATGGAGGCTGTGTTGCTGTGATACGGCAGCTCCACCACCTTGTACTTCAGGCCCTGGGGCGTGCTGGCCTGGCCTGGGGAGGAAGGACAATGTTTAGAAGAAATCTTGTTTACCCCCAAGATAACATATGGTCAAAAACAACAAGATAACATATGGTCAAGATAACACATCCACAAGATAGCATATGGTCAAGATAACATATCCACACAATAACATATGGTAAAACACTGTTGCTATAATTACAATCTTTTAGAAGTGATTATCGTTGCAAAACACTTGTACATTAGACTGGTGTAGCTGGCAAATATTATAAACAAAAACCCTGCCACACACACGCACACACTTTTTCCCCCACCAAAAAGGACATATCAGCCATATTAACTTATTTTAGATAAAAAGTTGAATTTGCCCACTTGCCCATTCATCGACAATAAGACTCTCGAGTCCATAAGTGTTAGAATATATTGTTACTCTTGCCATGTTATAATGAAATCCCACTGTGTTGATTTAGTCATTAGTTGGAGGTTGGAACTATTTCAGCCTATTTTTTCCATTTTGGGGAAAAGGTTAAACTAATGTCACTTTGTTGTCGTTTTGTACTTTTAAGCTTTTTTTTTCCATAAGTGCAGCAATGTTCCATGTACTGATATAAGATCATCCTAAACGCATGTGTGTCTAGTCCATATTGCAGCCAAGCTTGAGCAATTTGAGAATCAATATGAAGCAGTGCTACAATATTACTCTGAGTGGATGATCCAGACTAAAAATAGATGACTGACTGCCCTGGTATCTCATTTCACACTGGACTGAATAGTATTCCAGTGATCTGGCATCCCTACGACGCCATTACTGTAAAACCAGACCTTTTGAAACCACAAAAACAGACCTTAATGTTATAAAGATTTTTCACTGTAAAAAAGGACAGGTTTTTCTATAATCCTAGGTAAAACTGAGAGGCAACGGAAATCATTTTTAATTATAATACAAGTTATACAAGTTATTGTTAAGTCAGTCATTATGCTGTTCACACCCTTTTGCACACCAATTTAGGCATGTTAAAAGGTGTCATTTGCACAAGAGTGAACACAAAAACCGCCTCCAAAGCTGCCACTGACCAATGTGGTACATGGACAGCTGGGACATCATGGGGACTTTGTATGCGTTGCCATCGCCCCCATTAAAGGTCCTCATCTTGGTGTTCTCGGGCTGGAAGCGGGACTTCCACATCCCTTTGAAGTAGATTGAGTTGACGGCCACCAAACGAGTAAGAGCTGGGTCCAGCATGTCTGCCTTGATCAGGCTGGGGATGTGACCTAGATGTGTTCAGTCAGGGACACAACTTAAATCAGTGTAACAGGGTGTAATATCGCCTTAATTATAATTACACAACTGTTTTATTACCTGAAGTAGCTTTCCAGCAGGCTTATGTGCCCTTTTTATTTGATTTTGTTCTTTGATTTAGCTCCACCTCCTTCTGTACTCCCGCTCACATTTCTGAGAACCCCATAAGTTTCCTGTCCCCCCTGCCCTCTTCCCTTTTGTTCTGATTCCCTTGGGAAGAGGTGTGTGCATTTATTTCCCCCTATTTTGTGAGCAAATATCTTGTAGTTTGCCATTCTTTATGTTAATTATTTTGACTGTACAATGTTTAATGGAAGTATAATGTATCAATATCAATGCATAGATTAGTGTTTTGAAGAACGTTATATTTTATCACGATATGCTAGCATTTTATGTAATCATGCTAGTACCCCTCCCCCTCTGTGTGCGTCGTATAGGAGTTGGAGTTGGAGTTTCTTTTTCTAAAAGAAAGCTGTTACATGTTTATCTTCAGGTATGTCTTTTATTTCTTTGATTTCAACCATTTTTATGATGATGCCCTTTTGTTCTGATTCCCTTGGGAAGAGGAGTTGGAGTTGGAGTTTCTTTTTCTAAAAGAAAGCTGTTAGATGTTTATCTTCAGCGGCAAACAATAAATGGACGTCGGAGTTCCCGAGTCCAGACTGAGATCCTGGGTCCCGTCTTTTATTTAAAAAACTACACAACGCAGATTCAGCCGGTCACATCAGCATGACCACTACGTTTCAGTAGCTGATAGAAAACGTATCGATAGTGATGGGTTAAGGTCTGCAAAGGGAACAAATTGTATTTGTTCATCAGTAACTCATTTTATAATGACATTATTCCACACAACACATGACACTGTTGATTATATTTATAATGTGAACCTTCTGTCTCACAGGTTAAGTAGCAGTTGTAATTGCTTCTATACACAATACATTTGTAAATTTATAGCAGTATTGTGTTATTCTAGCCAATGTTAATTGTATCAGAGTGGTATTTGGCTAAACTAAGGCTTTAAACCATATGACCAATTCATGTGCGATACTGAAGAAGTTAAGCTGCGTTGTGTTCCATTTCCAAGTAAGAAACATGTTTATCCCGACCTGCTGGACCACATAGCTAGTGTATGAACTGGTTTCTTTGTACCCTGTATCTCCTACCTTTGGTCTTATTGTTGACCCAGCCGTTGATCAGGTCTGCAGCTGCATGGGGTTCGCTGAAGTCTACAGTCCGGTTCTCACACTGGAAGTTGGCCTTGTTGGCAGCCATGAAGCTCTCCTCCACAGGGAACCCCCTCTGGCTGAAGAGGGCATTAGCGATGAGCACCAGCTCCTGGTTGGACCGAGTGGTCAGGGTCTTGTGGAGTTTCTTCAACATCTTGTAAGGGCCTGGAGGGCGGGTACATGATGTTCACAACTCAAATTATCCAAACTCAAGAAGAGTTGGTATTGTCGATGTGCATAACAAAATATACAGTATAGAGGCCTTTACACATAGATTAGCCCTTTTCAAATCAAAGTTTAGCACCAGAATCCCTGTAAATAAAATGAACCGCACCATTTTTCTTATAGCGGAGTGCAGTGAGGATTTGTCTACGGGTTTCTCCATGGGCTCCCGGTAGCAGCATTCCCAGGATGGAAGCCACTCCGTGGGGAGAGAGGACTATGTTCTCCTGGGGCTTGGTGCGGGCTACTTGCTGGAACACCTGCAGGCCCAGGTCAGAGCCTCGTTCCCCATAGGTAGGGGCCTGAGAGAGTGCTCCTTCTTGGACACCCACATTCAGCAGCAGGAGCATGCACAATAGACTGCTGCGCCACATAGTGATCACCTAGAAAAGAGGCAAACATCATGTCAGTGTCTAAATATTACACATGTATGCATGCACACAGCCATACAAAAAAGGTTCCAGGTAACTAAACTCCCCAGGATAACACACCAGGTTAAAAAACATCACTCTGCCAGGACCAAAAACAGACACTTCACTTAAAGCTTCCTGGTGCGAAAAAAACCCCAGTGTGACTAACGTCTTACTCACATTTAGTAAACAGATGGACCATCTTTATGGCCACTGTGCACAGACATGCATGGATTGAGTATATAAAACTGCATTTTGACATTGCAATTACAATCAAATAGGCTACAATTTAGATTGCAGCCTATTAGATTTGATTATATAATAGAACTACTGAAAATAAATTGCTTACGCAGAAAGAAACAGGCAGCCTTTTCAAGGACAGTTGGTCATATAATGAAAGGGCTGTTAAACCCTGTTGTTGAGATGCATCAATGAGTTGTAGTATAGATAGTAGAATAATAGAGAACATAGAACAATAGTAGAACAATGAGATGTAGTACAGCAGGATACAACAATGAGATGTAGTACAATACAACAATGAGATGTAGTACAACAATGAGATGTAGTACAATACGATACAACAATGAGATGTAGTACAACAATGAGATGTAGTACAATACGATACAACAATGAGATGTAGTACAACAATGAGATGTAGTATAGTAGGATACAACAATGAGATGTAGCATAGATAGTAGGATACAACAATGAGATGTAGTATAGTACGATACAACAATGAGATGAAGTACAGTAGGACACAACAATGAGATGAAGTACAGTAGGATACAACAATGAGAGGTAGTATAATATGATACAACAATGAGAGGTAGTATAGTAGTATACAACCATGATGTAGAATACAACAATGAGATGTAGTACAGTAGGATACAACAATGGGATGTAGTATAGTAGGATACAACAATGAGATGTAGTATAGTTAGATACAACAATGAGAGGTAGTATAGATGGTAGGATACAACAAGGAGATGCAGTATAGATAGTAGGATACAACAATGAGACCTGGTACAGTAGGATACAACAATGAGATGTAGTACAGTAGGCTACAACAATGATGTAGTATAGTAGGGTACAACAATGAGATGTAGTACAGTAGGGTAACAATGAGATGTAGTATAGTTAGATACAACAATGAGAGGTAGTATAGATGGTAGGATACAACAAGGAGATGCAGTATAGATAGTAGGATACAACAATGAGACCTGGTACAGTAGGATACAACAATGAGATGTAGTACAGTAGGGTACAACAATGAGATGTAGTATAGTAGCATACAACAATGAGATGTAGTATAGTAGGATAATACAATGAGATGTAGTATAGTAAGATACAACATTGAGATGTAGTATAGTTGGATACAACATTGAGATGTAGTATAGTTGGATACAACATTGAGAGGTAGTATAGATAGTAGGATACAACAATGAGATGTAGTATAGATAGTAGGATACAACAATGAGATGTAGTATAGATAGCAGGATACAACAATGAGATGTAGTATTGTTGGATACAACAATGAGAGGTAGTATAGATAGTAGGATACAACAATGAGATGTAGTATAGTTGGATACAACAATGAGAGGTAGTATGGATAGTAGGATACATCAATGAGATGTAGTATAGTTGGATACAACAATGAGGTAGTACAGATAGTATGATACAACAACGCGCCCCTCACCGTATGTTGGCTTTAAGCCGTCAAGCAAATCAACACATCGCGATAATAAACTTACTCTTAAACTCAACACTATTTAACTCGTGCGTTCAGTTACCTTCCTTACCTTGATATGCAAGAAAGTATTCGATATTATGTAAACGACGTATCAATAACGAGAGAAGTGTAATTACCTTGAGACCGTATTTTCGGTCTCCTTTTCAACCAAACAAAGGTCCAAGCGAACAGTTGGGTTATTCGTAGCTGGTTGGAAACACATGCATACAAGATCACTTCTGGGTACCAAATGCTTCAGTGAACTCCGCCCTCAATACAACTGCAGCTTAATACCCAGCGTGATGGGATCACTTGCAATGTTTACATCAACAGGAAGTCGGACTTTCATAGACGGTGATGTTGGGAGGAAACCTTAAACACATATCGACAAAAGCTTTGTAGATGCAGATTTTGAAAATAGTTTCATATTCGGGGCCTGAAACAAACAGATGAATTTAAACCACAAGAAAAATGACCTTACTACCAATTCAGGGAGTCTGCTCAATACAGGTTGCCACTGCTGCTATGATCCACTTGACTAGCCATGTAATACAACACTTCAATCTCCAAAGGTTTATGCACCCCTAACACTACTCACCAACTACTGGGACAGTCGTAGGGCAGGTTTGTTATGAACAATTATATTTTAGAATTTGTGGGAATAGTTGTATGTAATAAGTTATTTATATAGCACCTTTTCAGACAGGCTGCCTTAAGTGCTTAACAGACTAAACTATAATACAAGGCTATAAAAAAGCAAAACAACTAAATGTCACTCTAGTCTAGCGTTGCTGCCATAGCTGCAAACCTTTCAGCCAGAATGTTTCTGTAAGTGTACTTCAGCATTATGTTCCATCCCTACCTGCTTTTGAATGGCCTGTATCTGTATTCACTTGGCACAAGTCACCTTGGATAAGTGGTCTACTAAATGACTCCATGATAGTTTATAGTAGTGACACATATTGTATTGTATTGATACAATATGACTCACTCTTCAAACGAGGGAGATCGTGGTCACATAGACAACTTCCACACAAGACATCTCCAGGCTACATGTCATACTATTAAAGGGCCCCTATTTTACCACCAGGTGTGAGCGTCATTAGCCATTAGTGACATCACAAGTGCGCATGTGCACCAGATGTATGATGGCTAGATAAGCCTACCTTAGGTAGGCTTTAATAAACAGTACCTAATTATTGTCATGTACATTGAGGTTGCCTCTGGTGTAATGCTCAGGTGGAGGACGCATGGATTGGTGAAGTTCAGAGGCATAGACATAGACGCCTCATGACGTGCTGGAACGTAACCCAGCGTCGCCGCCATATTGATTGGGTCTCCTCACTCTAGTCTAGCATAGGAGTCAACGGGAGAGCAAGCTATGCCAGTATTTTGTGCAGCTTACGGCGCAGTATTGACACCAGATCGCGTGGGATTACCTTTAACAAGTAAGATTGAACAATAATTCTTATTATTTAAAAAAAAATATATATATATATATATATATATATATATATTAATTCGTCCTGTATCATAAATAAATCTCTGCCATTTGTAACAAACCAAACCGTGTGAAAATCCGGTAAAAATTCGGGGAGTTATGCTTATTATTGTAGTTGGGGATACACCTTCCTCCATAGAAATGAATGCACTGGGGGCGCATTGGGGACCCATACAAGATGGCGGCCGCGCTGATACATCAGCTCCAACAGGCAGCGTCAGTCTATGAGGCGTCTATGTATATATGTCTATGTTCAGAGGTGTATCGTGGGACAAACACAATGTTGCTCATGTTATTAATTATGAATCTGCTACTTTTATGTACCAGGGCACATGGTCCATGGCGTGTTATCTACACTAGTTTAGTCTAGTCTAGTCTACCTGTGCCCTGGTACATAAAAAGAGCAGACCCATAATTATTGTTATAATGAGTGGCACCTTTGTTTGTCCTACCACCTCTGTGAAAAGGGTCTATTGTAACATGTACATATCAGCTCAAGTCCATGATGCTCTTTGGTTGTGTCTGTTATGGAGCACGAATCCTGAGTTCCTGTAGCAATACCATCATGTTTCAAGCAGACAACTCTGCATTTAGGCCTACATGTTTGTTCCCCAACATGACCAAACATGAGCAGCATTACGCACCATAGTACATCATAATCTAGGGTCACTGCATTCTTGGCAATGACTAGGCCTTTACTTCGGCAGAAAACACAGATGTTTTCAATGAGTACTGATTGCAGGGACATGTCATTATCACATTATAAGGAGCCAAATAATACTTGTACTGGTTCAACGTGACTGCTGATGGGGACTCATTGGATAGTGACGGGAAACTACAAACGATACCTTTCTATTTACTGATAAACACAGCTGATACATGACTCTGTATTTAGGAATGTTTTAAGGAAGAGACCACTTTTTAAACATCAATCAGTCATGCAGCAGTCATGGGGAATTAGAGAAGTGTGATGGCGTGGACTGCATTGCTCAATACACAGACCATGCAACACAGAGCATCTTGTACCTTTACCCCCAAAAACAAATTGGTTCCCTCTAGTGAACCTCCCTTTCAGCCCATAAACTTCCATATAAGTTGTTGTACCGACCAACACCAACTATTGCCTCTTGTTAAGCAGCATTCATCATCCATGACCTCATTTTTTAATTCTCCTTAACTCTTTATATGGCAGTCCCTCTGTGCCATGTTTAGTGGGATATATTTTTGTCTCCTGCAATTATCCAATTCGAGGATAAATGCATCCTATGTTATATCACCTTTTCCATCTTCCTATACCTCTTATTTTAATAAACATTTATGATGAAGTTATGATCAAAACAATATAAAACATTATCCCTAAACCTTCCTTACTTTGACTAGTTATCGATCACTGTAATTTTAAGACATTCTGTCAGGAGTTACTTCTCCATTTGCTTTCAGTATAAATGAGAACCTTTATTGAATATTCACATTCAGAAGTAATTTCAACTTTTATATACAACAAGGTTTACACATTAAAAAGAAGCTGACCCGTTAATACTAACGGTGCCTTTTCCAGGAACCAATAGCTCGGCTGTTTTGGAGTAAATTAAAATGTATTTTTTGTGTTCTCAATGGTTTGACAGATTTTGTTTTTAATTGGTCCGTATGACATTCACTGCTTCAGCCACTGTTGGAGCAGCACAAAGATATGGTCCCGGGCCTGAGCCAGCTGGGGGAGATCCTGGCCTCTTGCTGGGTACATGTTGGCACAGTGGGCAGTCCCTGGCATCCCAGTGAGATGTTGAAAAAGAGATGGGGGGAGGGAAGGTTGGTTGGGGAGAGAGAGGCACAAGGTGTTATGCAGTAGCAGTTAGCAAGTGAACCCTGAAGCGCTGGTAGGCTTTAAGTTACACAAAGGTCTCAAATGGGCCCTAAAGGTCCCCTATTTTACCACCAGGTGTGATGTTGAAAACATTTCAAAAAGGATTATCGACCCAGATGTATGATGTGTAGCTCAACCTAACAGCCTACCCAGTGGATTGACCAACTGGTAGGCTGTCTATCTATCTATCATAAATCTGGGTGGACAGTTGGACACTCCCATATGTGATGTCACTAGAGGGTAGATTTTGAAATGGCTTGTAATGACATGTCCCTGCAATCAGTACTCATTGAAAACATCTGTTTTCTGCCGAAGTAAAGGCCTAGTCATTGCCAAGAATGCAGTGACCCTAGATTATGATGTACTATGGTGCGTAATGCTGCTCATGTTTGGTCTAATCAACATCACACCTGTAAAATAGGGGATTTTATTCACCTATTTTAACTTTAGTCACCTCTTGTATCTATCTGTAACTTTGATCTGGTTATAGAAAAACTATACAAACTTAAATATACGCACATATTTCTATACACTATGCAAAATAACAGGATATTGCACAGAAAAAGGCACTTTGTTGTTATCCACCTCTTTTTTAAAGTGATGGACAACAGAAATCCTTACTTTACTTACTTACTACTAATTATGTTATTAAGGATAACCAAGGTATGCATTAAGCATCAGAACATGATGTTCCATGAAATCCATTGCAATCTCACATCATTTTAGTCTATTGATTTCCTTCTGTTCCTTCATGCTGATTTAATAGGTGGAGTACACTCACGTGGCCAAGCCAGGCCACAGCGACGGTGCCTATTGAAGGCGTTTCGAAGTTTGAGGAAGTAGAAACTACACAAAAGTGTGGATTCAAACCACACCCCATCAATCCTGAGGCTTTCCAAGACTGAGTTTATTAACTGACTGAAATGTATATACTTTTGGACATTTTCCTGACAAGATATTTGGTAGGTTTGTAGTGGATACATCGTCCGTCACTTTAAATATGTTGAAATAAGCAGGCTTTAATTGAGGTCCCTTTCGAAGTATTTGAAGTATTAGTACATTTCATATTTCATCTAACTATAAAGTGAGGAATCTGTACGTATGTGTCTACGTATGTGCGTATTTTCTTCGCATATGTCAAGAACCGTTCATCTACGCCACACTTGGCGGGTGTATTGCTGGGGACCCAAGGACGTGCATTGTCGAATTTGATGCAATTTGGACACATGAAAAAAGTTCAATATTAATAAACAACTTTGAATAAACAAGCTACGTTCATGTCTTCACCTACGTCCACGAGCATGGCTTCACCTATGTCTGCAGAGGGCCTTTACAGGCATGTTACAACTGGACTTGGATATATATTAGAGATGGGCATAGATTAAAATATTTAATCTAGATTAATCTAATGGTAATCTTGAAATTAATCTAGGTTAATCTAGATTAAAGTGGCTCCTTTGAATGATGCCGGAGGTGTCCGTAATATGTGTTTTCTACCTAAATAATGGCTTAAATGACCTAAATAATGACTAAAAGTGGGTCTGCGCGATTGTTGAGCGGGGGGGGGGGGGGGGCGTTGTGCTACCGGAGCTTTTTGTTGATCGGGGGGTGCTACCGGAGCCTTTAGTTGCCCGATTGTTGAGCGGGGGGGGGGGTGCTACCGGAGGATTTCGGTTCACAATAATATCGGCGATAAAAATATTATCGCCGATGACAAATCTCACGTTAATACCGCCGATAACGCCGGCCCGTGATGGGCCGACTGGTCGTGACTGTTTTCCAAAGATGGTGCCCGCTTGTTTTCGTGAAGCTACTGGCTTTCTGAACGTTCTTTTTAATAAACTGTCTGTGCACTTACAAAGTTCTCAATGCTTAGTTTTACATGTGGGGACCCTCATTATGCTACCGTGGAAGTGTGGTGCGATTTTGAGCCTTGTTAGTGATAGATAGGTTATAGAATTAGTGGTTTTCGAGAACTTTGGTTACATTCGAGTAGAATGAAAACTGATCCCAGAGAACGGTCCAATTCGGTGGACATGTGTTATGATCATATGGTCTCATTTTGCGCCTGAATTGTCCTTTAAGACAAGACAAGCAAGAGCAAGCAAACTGTTATCTTAAAGTTAAGAATAAAATCAAGAAGAAATTTTAAATCTATCTTGCAACTCAAATTGTGTAAGTTTGCCATACTAACTTATATCACTAATCACATTACCATCTGCAAAATACCTCTGCTAATTAAAACCATTATTTTCTTTATAACCGCGTGGTTATTTGAATCCAAGGCTACGTCACATTCCGGTGGCGATGCAGTTTTCTCCCGTCCTCTGCACAGCTTCATACCCAACCAGGATTGTTTCAGAAATGGAGCGTTTCACCTGCCTGATTTACTCAAGATTTTACCGGATTATACCGGAGGCCAAGCAATCAGCCTGCAAACAGGCATGTTTTGAACGGGCACTGCCCTATTATATATAATTCCAGACCAATCAGTTCCTGGTGTCTTTACCTGTAATGAAGATGGCTGGGAGCTCAGGGCTGATGTCCTGGGTGACCCCTAGGGCGTGCCAGGGGTCGATGGAGCCGTTGGGAAACACTATTCTGGTGGTGCGGATGTCGTAGCCTCCGTAGTACTCATTGGTCTGAGCCACGGCCTCCATCAGAGTCTCTGTGCTGACGTTGTAGAACTGGGCACACTGTTTGACGTGGTAACTGAGGAGGTCAGGGGCAGGTTCCCAACAGGTCAAACACTCTAATCACAGAGAACTGGTCAAACACCAGATCTGATCTCCTGAGCTAGCCTACTACCACCCTAGTGTAGTATCTTGCTGCTTTAGGACTTCTCTAAGAAGAAGCTGAACCTACCTGCTTCTTGAGACCTGAAATTTTTCACCTCATTGTAAATCGCTTTGGTGGTTCAGCTAACTAGCCAAGTCATTAGAGTGTAGGAATAGTTTAGAATACTACAATGTGAGGCAGATGCACTCACATCAGAGGGAAGCCACCAAATGGCTGGTTAGGGGAGTCAGTGCTCTGGTAGAAGCCAAACTCAGTGCAGGTTTGGTACACCCACTGTCGCCCTGAGAACACACGCACACACACACGCACGCAAACCAACAGAAATTAACTTTTGCATTAAAACCATGTAATCCATACCGTGACAACAAAGTACAAGCCAGGTGGTAAAGAGACAATAAGACTGAGAAGCCAGCCCAACAGAGGTATACAGTAAAGAAAGACAGTTCATACAGGTCAGGCATTTTGTAACTTCCTTTGGACATTTTCTACCATCTGCTCTTCCCCAAGTCAGTTAAAACCTTGTTGGATTTTGTGTCTGCTTATAACTCACAGAGAATGACATCGTACAGCTCTGCAGCAGCTTTCCAGTAAGCAATGAAAGTGGTAATTCAATAAGTGTTGCTGTTGCCCAGTTTAAGTTATTTCTAAACAAAGCTAAACAAGTCCTCCTGAATAGCTATGCCTTTTGAAAAGTGCAAGTCATGTACACATCACACAGTGGGCTCAGCCAAGTGTCTGCTTCCTTAGCTGCTTGTTCTGCTCTATATTTATCTTGGGGGAGATGAAGTCAATCCACTGCCTAGTGAGAAGGACCACTTCCTGTCCCAGTGACCCCTTGCCAACCCCACCGCCTTCCCATCATTTACTTAAAGCAATGATGGGAACCATAACCACCGGAAATCATATTAAAAAAAGAGGGTACAGCTCGTCCTTTTTTTTACGTCCGACACACTCAAATGAAACTAATTGCATAGTGAGTCACCATGTTACATTTACCTCAAAACACACGCACACACCCACCTCCCCCTGCCGCGGGCCCGTCCCACGACGTATTAGTCATGTCTCTCTGGTAGTTGGCATAGGTGCCGTCGAAGCACTTCATGGAAAAGGTGTCCATCATGAGTCTGGCCACCGCCGCATAGCGGGAGTACGGGTCGCCCAGAGAGGCGTCAGCCATCACACCACACAGCATCTTGATTGTAAGGTTGGTGCCCACCACACCCTACAACCAAAGAAAACACATCATCACCATGGTGCTTCAAGGGTGCCACACATGATTATGCATGTGCATTTTTAGTGAAATACACGGATAACAAACCACAACATTTCTTATATGAGAAGGTAAAATATGGTTCTGGGTAATATGGACAATTTTTAATTTTTTAAATTTTTTTACAAAAATCAGGATTGTCAATGGGAATGGTATGCATCATCTGGAAATATATGTGCACACCATATATCGGTCCATTTTGATCAAGGTTTATCATTTCCAATACCCCAACATTACAGCGGGATTGTGGAAGTAAGCCGCCCTTCCTACTACCCAAGAGCGTCATGTTCCCCATGGCAAATACACTGCACACTGGCCTCCTTTTGCACCACATCATAATCACACTGGACCGCTTCTAGGTACAACAGCTTTTTACCCAACTTATTTGCTGTACATGCATTCTTGGAATTGGAGCATTTGGCAGTGGAATAATTTAGTTTTCCCACACTAGTGAAACAAAAGCCCCATTCAAATGGGAAACGATCCAATTCCCTGCATCCTACCATCCACATAAAATGCCTTGATTGTTCCCAATGTGGAACTATTATGTTATCGTTACATTTTATAATTTCATGTAGATAGAAGTAGCCTCGTGAGATGCTCCTTGTTCGTCATGAAATGAAACTCCCTCCCCCGTGCGCTGATTGGTCCTATCATTTCTTTATTTTTTGGAAGGTTTTCAACAGGCTCGAGATCGGAAGTGAAATCAGATCAGGATGGTCTCATGAGGCTAGGATAGAAGAATGTAGAGACTCAATATTTCATGGTACCAAAAAGCTATTGGGTGCACCCACCCATTGGCCCTCAACCTGTGCCTCTGGCCCGCTAGCTCTGCATCTTCTGCTAGCTCCCCAGGCTATGTGGCTCTGCACCGTCTCCTTTTGCGCTCCTTTATAGGTCACTTTTTAACACTGGAGGGGAAACCGTAAACCAGAGCGCCCAAAGAGGCTTTTGTTGCCATTTCACATTGGCTTATTGGTAATTGGATTCACCTATCCTGGAAGCAACAGGGGCGTGGGGTGGGGTGAGGGGGCGCTTTAGAAAAGGACTTGAATAAAGAGGATAAGTGGGTGGGTGATGGAGACATGAGGATAATACTACCAATAGAAAACTACTACTAAAATATATTTATATTCCCCTGGATGAATAAAGGCGGGTAAGAACAGGAAGACAAGTTGATGGAGTCAAATCTTCCCAAACAATCTCTATCATCCTAATTACTTTTTAACCTACTCATTTATGATGCACTCTCTTCCTATACAGACACATATGGGGGGACACTATTCACATAGAAGGGTACAGACCAGCAAACCAAGCCAGCAGCCCTCCCCTATCTGGGCCTCTCACTGGAGTACAATGGTAGCTCTATCTGCTTCAAACATTCTACCTGAGCTATCCATGGCCCTACTTGCATCATTCCTTTCATATCATGCAAGAGAGGAGTGTTACTCTGCCAGTCCAGCCTACAGCCCAGACACTCTTTAGGAACACCTTTGCACCTGCAGGACCGCATTTGTTGTTTTACATTCATTTTAAATGTATCGCAATGGCGCATTTACAGAATGTTCAGCAGGTATATTCAGCTGGTATTCATTTTGAGCAGTCTTCTGCATTTTTTGTCTTGCTTCAATGGGCAGACAGGAGACAGGCATCCATAAGACGCAGTGTCTGTGCCTCACACACGTGCCAGCCCTTTCTTAATGGCAACCGTCTGCGGCCAGCAGGCCCCGGTCCAGCCCGGAGCAGCCCAGGTCCAGCTGCACCTCTGCCAACCAGCACAGCAGCCCAGGCCCCATGCTCCACGAGGGAGACGGGGGTCGCGCCTCGTTGCCCTGGTGGAGGGGGGGGACCTACCGAGTACTGTTCCAGGCCCTCCAAGGAGCTACCGCCACGGCCCAACTGTCAGGCCTCCTCCGAGCCTATCCAGCCGGCCCCTGCAACGGCCAGCCAAGAGACACCTCTGCCCCAGGCCTCCAGGATGGAGGGGGGGGGGGTTAGCGTGTGACACTGCGGAGGTATTGAGGCAGTGGGGTTTGGGGGTTGATTTTATTTTTATTTTTTATTTTAAGTATGGCAACCCTGTAAAGAGTCCAGGTTTTTTTGTAGGTATGGTAACCCTGTTGAGTGTCCAGTTTGTAGATATACAGCCTCACCTGGCCCGTCACCTGGTCA
>JAOPHQ010000459.1:0-2500 GCA_030340625.1 Merluccius polli
ACACCATGTCCTCTTGGTGGTTGGCATCCGGCCGCAGCTGGGAGGTCAGCAGGGCCAGGGTCTCGTGAAGCCCTGATGGAGGTGGAGGAGAGGAGGAGGTGGTGGTGGAGGAGAGGAGGAGGAGGTTATAGGATAGGGGGATGGGAGAGGATAGGGGATAAGAGGGGGGGGATGAAGAGGCGAGGAGGAGATTAGAAGAGAGAGGAGGTGGTGGACAAGAAGAGGAGCGGAGGAGTGAAGATTGAGGAGAGGAAGTGAGGAGTGCAGAGTATTGAAACGGGGAGGGGAGTAGGAGAGAGAAGGAGTGGTGGTGAAAAGATGTGGAGAGGTGAGGTGAGGTGAGGAGGGAAGTTAGAAAAATAGTTGATTGTCTTGGAGGGTGTTGAAAGTTTATTTTTCACAAGCAGATGGAGCTCAGCGCCTCCACTTAGGTCGGAGGCCATCATCGGTGTGTATAAATGTCTGCATAATAATTAGTCTCACCTGCTCCTGCCGTGAGGACCGGCATGGCTTCTTTCATGAGTCAGTGAGAGGAAGATGCTCTGGAGAGAGAGAGAGAGAGAGAGAGAGAGAGAGAGAGAGAGAGAGACAGAGACAGAGACAATGAGCATTCCTGAGCAATGTTTTCTCAATTCAAATTTTCTCAATGTGTGTGTGTGTGTGCGCGCGTGCATGTGTGTTTACGTGTGCATGTGTATGTGTGCATGTGTGTGTGCGATAAAGAATAACTTAGCAACAGACAATAATGTAATGGAAGCTTTTTTCATAGAATGCGTGCATGTACCATGCGTTGAGGCTGCGAGGCAAAATGCTACGCCTTGTGATCCGACCATGTGAGTTGCCCCTGCAAGGGCACATGCAGGCAAAGCAACACACACACACACACACACGCACATGCAGACACAAACACACACACACACATACCCACACTCACACGCACACATGCACACACACACACACACTTTCAGTGTGAAAGCTGTAATTGATGTAATGATCAACACACTTGGCAGGTAGCTGTCGAATGATTTACTCATATGCTGATGTGAGTGATAATTTGCAGATAATTATTCAAACATCATTCTGTATTTCTGGTGGTGTGTGTACATCACTAAACATGAGAAACCCTGCAACAATTTGCGATTTCATTTCATTTGTATTTCCTAACAAGCTCTTGAAAGAGGTGTGTGTGTGTGTGTGTGTGTGTGTATACATTCTACATATCCATACTCTCCGTTTATTACAGAACACAATACATGTGTAGTAACTCAAAGGTTGCATATGAAAATCCAAGCAGGTAACGCCAACTGAAATAACATTACATTGCAAAGCAAAAAAAAAACATCTGACTCTAACCTATCTGACTATAAAAACCCAAGACTGCAGGAGAGATGCAGGAGAGCTGCAAACACCCATATATTCCTTTCTCTCCTGCCTTTTCCGAGCGATGTTATTTATTCTACCGTACCGCTGGGTTTTAAGCAGCATCATTAGACATGCTCTTACTTTGAAGCAAACGGAAATATTCTCATGAATAATTTACACAGAGAGAGAGACAGACAGAATACATACGAGAAAACAAGATATATATATAAATATAAATATATATATATATTTTTTAATTTTTTTTATTTTTTATACTGTTTCACACATATACACACACACACACACAAACTCCATACGTACCTGCTAGCTGATAGATAGCATGGTAATGCGCTTATGCTAATTATGGAAACCCTCACACCCCATTATGGACCGGCTAGACATTCACTCTCCTGACTTTGCCTCCCATCATAACCCACTCATCTCTTGAGAGACCGGATTAAAGAAATGGTGGATCAAATGTTAATGTCTTGGAAAAAAACATATTTCAATGATCATGATGGTCTCAGTGGTCCCAGTTTTAACCAAACTAGAACTCTGATCCTGCCTGATGAAATTAGCTACAGCCAACAAAACTCACTGATATTTGCCATAAAATACACTTTGCACTTTCTATGTCATGCAAATTGTACTACTTCTAAAATATATGAAAAGAATAAATATACAAAAATAGATTTTCATATAATTTAATTGTAATCCTAATGACAAGCACATTGTTTGACTTGTCAACTGGCCAAAAGGACCCCCCCCCCCCGTCCATCTCCTCAATTACATCATCAGCAGCCTCCTCAAAAGCTGTCATCTCAGACGATCATGTCACATGGCACGGAGTTGGCGCTGATGGATTTGATTTGGTTGTTTTTTTGTTGTGTGCTTATTATCAGTTGTGATCTTTATGGAGGGAGAACAGCAGGAGAGTAAGCAGAGAGTCAGCAGCACACAGTGATGTCTCCCTCCTAACCCTTCTGGAGGAAGGAAGACATCATCTGCATGGAGCACACAGCCAGTGGATGAGGTCCACCCGTGAGGTCATCAGAGAGGGCCATGATGGCCCAATGGTTCAAAATGGTTCAGCCCAATGCACAACTCCCAGTGCTGGTCATGTCAGTTTGGTCCTGGG
>JAOPHQ010000459.1:7500-44654 GCA_030340625.1 Merluccius polli
AACAAAACAAAAAGATGGAGAGAACATACAATCGAGAAAAAAGAGGGCAAAAAAGATAAAGAGAAATAGGAAAATAGTTAAAAAAAGAACAAAAAATTGTACGGAAAAAAATGATCGACAGAACATAAAATCGAGTAAAAAGCAAGAAAAGAGGTAAAAAATTACTAAAAATTGAGAGAAAAGTGGGCAAAAAAGATGGAGAGAACAAAAAATCGAGAAAAATACGGAGAACAAAAAAATCGAGAAAAAAGAGGGCCCAAAAATGGCGAGAACAAAAAATTGAGAAAAAAGAGAGAATAAAAAAGATTGAGAGAACACAAAATCGAGAAAAAAGAGGGCCTAAAAAAACAGAGAACAAAAAAATCGAGAAAAAAAAGATGGAGGGAACAAAAAATCGAGAACACTCTTTTCTCCATTTTTTGTTCTCTCATTGTTTTGCCCTCTTTTGTCTCCATTTTTTGTTATTCATCTTTTCTTTTTTCCCTCTTTTTTCTCAATTTTCTTTCCCGCCACCTTTTGTTTTTTTCTAACTCCTTTTTCTCAATTTTTTGTTCTCTCCATCTATTTGCCCTCGTTTTTCTTGATTTTAGGTTCTCCTTTTTTGCCCTATTTTTTCTCAAGGCTCATGATAATGTAAAGGAAGCCCAAAGCCATCAGATGCAAAGTCAGCACGAACTTGCAGTTTCCAGCCTGGTGACCAGGTCCTGCTGTTATCAAGCTAGGACAACAAACTGTTGGCAAAATGGCATGGACCGTACCAGGTTTCCAGGCCCAGTGACTTATGAAGTGCCGATTCATGACCGTGACAAGCCAAATCAGCAGTTCCATGTGAATATATTTTAAAAGAGTGGATCCCTCACCCAGAACCGGTGTCTACAGTGCTGTTGATCCCAGACGTTGTGGAGGAGGAGTACCATTAGCAGTCTTTCAACAGTGTGCAGCAGGGGTTGGACATGAGTCATCTGACACTCCAGCAACAGATTGAGCTGACTCAGGTCCTTCCTGATGACCTCTTTGTGGAGCAGCCCGCAAGGATGGAGCTGGTGGAGCACTGCATCTTCCTAATAGACCATCAGCCTGTCCACCAAGCAGTGTACCACATTCCAGAACGTCTCCTGAGGGTCCTGAAGGAAGAGCTGGACATGATGCAGAGTTTGGGGGTGATTGGGCCATTCGACAGTGAGTGGTGCAGTCCAACCATCCTGGTCCCAAAGAAGGATGGGAGTTTGCAGTTCTGCCTGGACTTCAGCAAAGTAAATACTGTTTCCAAGTTTGACCCTTATCCCATGCCAAGGATCGATGAGATGGTGGAGTGCCTTGGCAAGACAAAGTTTCTGACCACTCTCAACCTCTGCAAGGTATGTTGGCAAGTGCCACTCGTGGCTAAAAGCTGTGATCTTCTGTCGTATGTCCTTAGACCTTCAGCTCTGTTGCAGCAAGCCAGTCCATTGTATCATTGTCTAGGTCAGTTAGGCCCTGATCACCATTTGGTGGCCGGTATATGGGGCAGCTGGTCAGCACGTGTTCCACAGTCTGTGATGGATCCCCACATTCACAGTGGGCACTGTCTGCAAGACCCCACTTCTGCATTGTCGCACCAAAACGTCCAACTCCTGTCCTCAGGCGGTTGAGAATATTCCACTCCTTGCGGGGCAGGTCCTGGCCAGGAACATCGGTCGGATCCTGGATGTAGCGGTGGAGCCTGGATGGTTCTGCTGCCTTCCATTGGTCCCTCCATCTGGCCTTCACCCAGGATTCCTTCGATGTGTCAGCTGGTGTTCTGCAGAGCAGTTCCTGGGCCTGTATGGCAAAAGGGCGACGGGACTTGAGGCGTGAACGTTGTGGTGTTTCCATGACGACCTTGTGGAGGAGATGGGATTCGCTCAACTGTGCCTTCCGGGCAAGAGCTAGTGTGGCTGCTTCTCGCCTGATCTCTGCGGGGGCGATTCCGGCAAGCACTGGCAGTTGGTTGGTTGGGGGTAGCGCGTAAGCATCCGGAGATAGTCCGTAGGGCGCTGTTGAGAGCAGCGTCCAGCTTTGGGACATGGGGGCTACGGCTCCAGACTGGGGCACAGTACTCAGCGGCAGGGAAGACCAGGGCCTCGGTTGAGATACGCAGTGTCTTTGTGGAGGCTCCCCACGTGGTTCCGGCTAGACGCCGTATCAGCGCTGCACGGGCGGTGGTCTTTCCTTTGACACTGTCCAGGTGTTGTTTAAAGGACAGTGTTCTGTCGAGCTTCACTCCAAGGTATGTCGGGGAGGACTGGGACTGTAGCCGGGCGTCGTCAACCATGATGTTAATTTCACGGGTTGCTTCCCTGTTGTAGAGGTGGAACATTGTTGCTACAGTCTTCTCCACACTGAGCTTGAGGCGCCAGTCCTTCAGGTAGGAGGACAGGATGTTCATGTCCTCTGAAAGGCCTTCCTCTACTGCTTCCCAGGATGGTTTGCTGAGCAGGATTGCCAGGTCGTCTGCATAGCCATACTTCCTTGATGTTGTTATGGGTAGGTCGTGGATGTAGATGTTAAATAACATCGGTGCCAGCACAGAGCCCTGTGGGACACCGTTCCTGAGCCTTCTCACCCTACTGCTTTGGCTATTGCTGGTGTGGAGCTGAAAGCTGCGGTTGCTCAGCATCTCCATAATGAAGCTCACCATGTGTTTGTCTGGGATGGTCTCCAGAAGCTTCATGTGTAGCCCGCGCAGCCAGACAGTGTCGTAGGCAGCTGTGAGGTCCAAGAAGACGGCACCAGCCTTCTCACCTGCCTGGAAGCTGTTCTCTATGTCATGGCACAGAAGGGTCACCTGATCCGACATACCGCTTCGAAAGCCAGCTTGTTCTTTGGGGAGCTGGGGGTCGATCACTGGGGTGAGGCGAGCCAGGATGAGGCGTTCCAGCAGTTTGAAGGGTACGCACAGTAGGGAGATGGGCCGGTATCCCTTTGGGTCATCTTTTGGCTTGTTGGGCTTCGGCAGGGCGATCACCTTGGCACGGCGCCAGATTTTCGGCAGCTTTAAGCATCGGAGGCATGCAGAGAGGAAGGAACGTAGCCAGTCAGTTGCCTTCTTGCCTTGATGTTTCATGTACTCCGGGTGGATGTCATCTATCCCTGGTGCCTTATCAGTCTTAAGGCGTTTTGTGGCCTGTTCGATTTCTTGCATCGTGAAGATGGACGATAGGTTGGCATCACACCCTGAGGCCCTGAGCAGCTTGTGGACTCTTGCTGTTGTTGTCCGGGTGAAGTCCTTGTCTGCGTTGGGGAAGCGGCCGTTACTCAGCAGGAGCGACGCAATGGAGTTCGCAGTGATGGGGCACTGTGCTGGGGTTGTTGACCTTCCAGTCAGCTTGTTCAGGGTCTGCCACCCTCTTCGACTGGAGTGTGTGAAGTTGATTGACTCCACTGTCTCAGTCCAACGTTGCCTGCGTTTCTCGTTCAATCTGCTGAAGAGGTTGTCTGACGCTATGTCCCTGCCTTCGCTAGTTTGTGCTTCAGCGTGGGCACAGAGCAGTTGTTCACATTCTTCATCCCAGCAGGGGACATAGGCTTTGCGGACACCGCGGGGGATGTTGTTCTTGGCGGCGGCCAGAAGCATCTTGCAGTACGAGTCGTAGGCATCGTTCTGGTTGTTGGAGCACGGGTGTGGTAGGGCAGTAATTGCCTTGTTCACTTGCTTAGTGAAACCTGCCCAGTTCGCTTTCCGGAAGTTCCACCTCTTGACATCCCTCCCTTGCACAGGCTGGACCAAGGATGGAATGGTGATGAGTGACGGTCGGTGGTGTGACCGGGGAAACATGTCCAGGATGCGTCTTACAGGGAGAGACTGGTTGTTGTGCCATTTTGCGAATGCCAGGTCTGGGTTGGAAGTCGCCAGCGTACACGGCAGGGGCGGGGACGTATGGCAGGGACGATGGAACCAATCTGCTGGGTGGTGGTTTGTAGATGTTGACGATGGTAGTGTCTTGCACTTTGGTGTTGATCCATTCTATCTCTGCACCCTCTGGAGACTGTCCGGCAGCTGACCAAGCCATATCTTTGCGCACAAAGGTGGCCATGCCATGGTGTTTATTGGCGATGTGGCCAGCCAAGGTGTACCCAGGGACCCTAAGGATGTTCTTGTTTTCCTGATGGGTCTCCTGCAGGGTGATCACTGTCACGTTGTTGCTGCGGGCTAGTTGCTCAAGGATGTCAATCTTGGCGGTGGTGAGACCTTCGACATTGAGCTGGAGAAGCGCTAGCGCTGGAGCTGTGGTCGGGGGACGTTGTGAGGACATTTGTTTCGCTTAAAGGGCATGCAACCTTGCAACTACTCTTTAGCTACTTGCGGGGGAGGCCACGTGGAGGCTGTCTTCGTCTCCCCCACAAAGCTGTGATGTCACTGCATTAAAGGCACCCTTTAGACACTACCAATTCACTGTTTTGCCCTTTGGACTGCATGGGGCTCTTTCTTTCCAGAGGCTCATGAACAGAGTTGTTAGGGGTACAGAGACCTTCGCAGCTGCTTAACTTTATGACATCATCATCTACAGCAGTAGCTGGAGCAAGCACCTTCAGCATCTGAGAGAGGTGCTGACATGGATCAAGCAGGCAGGCTTGATGATTCATCCAGGGAAGTGTGCATTGGCAAAGCAGGAAACTTTGTACCTGGGCTATGTTCTGGAAGTGTTTCATCCTCAGGTTGGCAAGGTGGAGGCAATCCAGTCAGCAGCCTGCCCAACCACAAAGTGGCAAATGCGCTCCTTTTTAGGTCTCACTCAAGCCAGTCGGGGGTTAGTTGAGTTTGGGAATGTCTGCGTACAGCACCATGCATCACTGTGTGGACCCACATATAAGGGGTTTATTGCTTTAAGTAGAATATTGTTTTGCATTATTGCACATTGATGTGCAGAAGTATATGGGAAATTTAAGGGAATCTGTCCTCAATAGTTATTTATCACAGGAGTATAGCCAATGCACATTTCTACCGATCTTGCCTCCCTGCCAGGCACGTGCAGAGGGGGTGGCTATGGGTGCCCGAGCCCCTGCCCTTTTCCCTCTGAAGGACCAAAGTGCCCTTTTGAGTGGTCATTTAAATTTTCAATGCTTTGTAAAATTACACATGAACAATTAAACATTAACATGTGAATCAATTATTCGAAAATAAAAATGTCTAAAAGTAATAATTAGTGATGGGCCGTTATCGGCGTTACCGTGCTGCGATAACGCGAGACTCTTACCGGCGATAAAAAAATGATCGCCGTTAATCTATTGCCCCCCCCCCCCCCCCCCCGCGTCAACAATCGCGCAACAGAAATCCTCCGGTAGCACCCCCCCCCCCCCCCCCCCGCTCAACAATCGCGCAACAGAAATCCTCCGGTAGCACCCCCCCCCATGTTTCAATTTAAGTTGTAAATTTAAGTTAAATTGTTGATTTAGTATTTGAAGTGTTTGAAAAAGCGTAATTCAGTATTTAAAATAAAAATGACATATATTGTTAAAAAAAAAATGTTGCATGTGCCCTTTTTTGAATTTGAGCCCCTGCCCCTCAAAGGGTCTCTGCACAGCCCTGCTCCCTGCTCAGTAACGCCTCGGTCGCAAGTCCATCCTTATCATCAGTTATGTTGTTATTGTCAGGCAACCTGTATAGTTGTGCACAGCCCAGTGGAAGAAGAAATAGTTATTCTGAATGAAATGGTGCTGTAGGAACTTAGTGTAAAATAAGCTCAATTCTTGTTTTTGGAATTTGCCCTTTATTCGACATATACACACACATAAATAGATTAATGTTTGTATTATCTGGAAGGTGTATTAAGTTGAGCAGTGGAGCTAGTGCTCTGGCACCTGGGAGTTTACATCAGCACGGTAATGCTAACCTAGCCTAGAACTCTAGACACCCCCTAGCGGCAGCAAATTTATTTGGCAGCTAGTGTAGGTCTAGCACGGCTCCGTCGGCTTTTTGGTGCTGGAAACACCAAGTATGTCTTGTATGTATGACCAATCACAGCGTGAGGGGCGGAGTTGAAAGCCGGGCTACCATGACGACAGAGTTGCGACGGTTCCGTGTTAGAGGTAAACAATGGCTGCTGCTGCTGGCGAACGGCTGTCTTTCCACTCGGCTTTGGCCGCGACTCTTCAAGACTTGAAGTTAACATTTTATTTGAGAAAAGAACAAAGAACGGCACTGAAGTCTTTCCTCGAAAATAAATACGTATTCGGAGTTTTGATTAATGACGTAGTCAGAGTGACGGCTCTGACTACGTCACCTTCGTCGTTGCTCTGATTGGTTGTAGCGCTATCCTATTGCGTGCAGAGGGAACTTGAAAGACAACCGTTTATCCCGCCCATACTGCCAATGGAGCTGAGCCAGACCTTACATCTTTCTGATGTGGGTCTGGCTTGCCAGGCTAATGCTAACCGCTACCAGGTACGAACGGGGGGATCACTGAACCAACTGACAAAAAAGTGGTGGAGAGAGAGAGAGATGAAATGAGAGAAAAGGGAAGAGAAAAAAAAGAGAGTTAAAAAGTAGGGGTGTCCCCGACTAAGAATTTACATAGTCGAATCTGATTCGTCAAGTCTTGCCTATAGTCAACTGATCGTCGAATCATGTTTTTTTCTTTTTTTTTGCTCATTGATCCATATTCTCATTTGCGACATTTGCGGTGCAGACCGCCGCTGAACGACGCGCGTCAAAACAGCCGCCCCTATTATTTTCTATGTACACCCCCACCCCACCGGGGTGGGGGTGTACATTTCACGCCACTGTCCTATTTCACAGCGTCACCGCGCGTCAAGTGCCGCCGAAAAGGCGCTTTTTTCTTTTCTTTTGTTTTTCTTCTGCTCCGGAGACGACTATATTCCTGTTGACGCACCGCAGCGCGACACTTCCTATGAGTGCTAGGGGCGGCACTTGTGTAATAGACGCGCCCGACGGCAGTGTTTTGCACTTGATATTTATACAAAAATAGGCTATATATCATGATTTATTGGGAGAAAGAAACTATATGTAAAATCAGACATTCAGCACCACCTATAGCCCGAATGGAATGATCCTGTGTTTTCCTGACAATTCGACTATGAGATTGGCAGTCAAATCAGACTCCTTCGATCGAATCGTCGAATAGTCGACTATTCGGGGTCACCCCTATTAAAAAGAGAGAGACCTGTTGTTCCTTCATTTTTTCTTTTTCTTTTTTATGAGTTTTTGACCTCTCCCGGCCTCTTTTTCCTTCATTTTTTGTTCCTGCCATCTTTTTGGCCCTCTTTCTTCTCGATTTTGTCATTCTCTCCATCTTTTTTTTTGGCAGGAGGAACAAAATAGAAAAAAAGAGCCAAGAAACAATCTCGTCTTTCTGTTCAAGTTTCAATGGCAGGCGCTTGAGTGCATCTTATTGACTGCAATAATATTTACGACCACCACTTTTTCTCTGATTTCAGCCCCTGTGTGTCTGAGAACAGAGGAGCTTCACACCCTTTCAGACGGACTTGGCGCCGGGCCTTTCCTTACATTCCTCCAGTCTTAAGGACTCATCAATATAATCATTTGTCTGGCTGTACTCCCCTGCATTAGCTCCTGCCACTTCAACTCCTCCAGACCTCATTCCTGTTCTCTGTCCCTCTACTCTTTCCTCCTTTCTCCTCTGCTGGAGATATCCCCCAAACCCTAAACCCCACACCAAGATGTCTTGTTGAATAATATAATTGACGGCCACTTTGACATTGATCCTCAACAGGCAATATGTGGTCGAATGTGCGCAGTGTGTGGTGGATTTACATTTACCATGGGGGGATTGGGGGCTGCTGGGAAATGTTTCATAATTGTATCTGCTTTGGATGGCTCTGCTTTCTCTAATGCAGAGAGAAAGTGAATTACAGGCCCCCTCACCAGAGAGGGGGTGATGGAAGGAGAGGGGGGGGGGAGGTATGAGGACGAAAGGCAGTGAGGATTGTTGGAGGAGAGTAACTGTTATCTGATGCAATACCAGATTAGGCAGCTTAATGTTTCTTTAAAAGCTATTGGACAGGACTAAGGATGACATTGCCTTACTACAACATCAGTGTTTGTCTGAACATTTGTCCTGATGAGACTTCTTAAGGGCAAAACAAAACCTTGAAATGGGTAATTCTGGAGTTCAACTCAAGGTGACCGAAGTCAGCCTAAAAAGCACTATCGCGAAAGTGCAACTGTCAACTGTATGTCAACATTGTATTTAAACTAATAGCCACCACTATTTGTTTGGAAAAATAAATGAAATATCATTATTTCTTCAACATATAAGGAGTGTATTGCTTTAAGTAGATTCAGGGCCAGATTAACACTTCGCTGTACCCTGGGCAACAATATTCCCCATCAACACGACCCCAGGATCACCATAATTGGCAAAATACAGACATACATTACAGTAATATACAGTAAATATACTCAATAATTCAATAACTAACTGTCAGCAAGTGCATTTTGATGTACAGATGTGCAAATGCTAATAGAACTACAAATGCACCACTATGTCCTCTTGTCAAGGCCACTCACTCACATATGATGTTATGAAAACAAAACACATCAGCATCAGTATAATCTGGCAAAATTGACCCACTACATAGAGAGGGATTTCTCACAAAAAAAAAAAATAAGCAACCACTTTCAAAGCATCCAATATTTATTTAAAAACACATATGTATTGAACTGATAGAGCCATCACAGAGGAAGTCCACAGACAAGACAGAAACAAAAATCCACAATCTCTTAGAATCAAGTAGCATTTTGGTCCTCAGCTCATTTTAAACAGAAATCACTGTCACCTCAGAATTCAACAGGACAGTTATAGTGCAATATAAACATTTTGAAATCTGCCTGTTTTCTGTCAACAACAATAAACAATTCACAGCATTTTCATGGAGCCACCACAAGGAAAAAATAAATAAAATGCAGTATCATCTGCTCCTAAGCTCATTTTAACTTGTTTTAAAACAGAACACAACCTGTCACATCACAATTCCTACAGGACAGGCAAGGGTTAAACATTTTAGTACAAGATAAACATTTGGAAATCTGTAAATTTCTCTCAATTAGACAAGACAAAAAGAAATGCTAAATAATCTGGCAAAATACACAATCTGAATCCTAAATAATGGGGTGCATGTTTAAATTTGAAATGCTTTATTTCATTTGGCAAACACATCTTACACTGGTATTTTTCTGGACTTTGAATGTGCAAACTGGTGTACAATATCTTCAAAATCAAGGGCACTAACAAGTTCATGTTCGATGGCCAAGAGAGAAAGTGCAGAGAGCCGTGTCTGTGACATTTTGGTCCTCAGCTCATTTTTAACTTGTTTCAAAACAGAAAACAAACTCTCACCTTCGCAGTTAGACACAGGCAAGGTTAAAAGGTCTTAGTGCAACATAAACATTTGGAAACGATGTCTTAAGTCCATGTCTCTCAAGAGCTTGCAGCAGCTGTACAGGTGAAGTCTCAACCTGCACAAAGTGCTTGAACTGAATAAGTTTGTCTGACAAGGAACCATCCAGATCTGTCGGCTCTTCGCTCTCCAGGCTGTGAACATTAGCTAGCGCCGGCAGTGAAGAAATGTCCTGGCTAGCTGAGCTGTCCTCATTGACGGAAGATGCCTTAGATGCCTAACTGTAGTGAAGAAATTACCTATTTTCGGTATATACCGTACTTTCTGATTTCCTTCTCCTTTTTTAGCTTAGCTTCTCCCTGTTTTCATTTTTTGAGTTGTGTAGAGGCACTTGACATCACGCAACCTGCTTAGTGCACGTTGATTGGCGTCACCTTTGACCCGCCTCATATGGGCTGACCAATGAGGAGAGGGGGTCTCAACTCACGGTCACAGTAACAGGCAGCCAGGGGCAGGGATTATGTGCAGCGCATAGACTGTATAGGTGCAGCGCAACGGCTCTGGTGGACAGTTTAACATAGAAGCGAGAGATAACCAGATATTTTGCTTGTGCCCTCACTGCCCTGGGCCCTTTAGATGTCGTGGGCCCCCGGGCAATTGCCCAGTTGCCCATATGGTTAATCCGGCCTTGAGTAGAATATTGTTTTGTATTATTGTATGGATGTACAGAAGTATATGGGAAGTTTAATGGGATTTGTCCTGTACAGTTATCACCCTGTTTTACATTTCTCCTCTCCTATTAAATGGTCAGCCTACAGTGCATGGGTTTCAATCATAGCAATATGTCTCAGACTCACTTATATTTTTCTACTTAAAATAAAATGTATTTCATACACGACACATACCTGTTTTGTACAAAACTGTCCAGCTTTTCAATCCTTGAAATAAAGTTTGTGTCGGACGATGCAAGACGGATCCAAAAGCAACTCTTTACATCTGAAATCTCATCTCTTATCTCTCTAATGCTTCGAAAGGCTTTTCCAGGGAGGAGGGAGGGAAGAGCAGGAGGAGTGAGCCAAGACAACAGGGTCCGGGCTGAGTCTCTCAGGTGCTCGATACTTATTGGATTGCATGGCCATCTCCACTGGCCCTGCAGTTCAATTGACTTGCTCACAGCCTCTAAGTGGTCTATTGATCACCTGGTACTGGGGTGCTGGGTGGACGTCGCCAGAGCTGGAAGCAGCCTGCATTCCACCACGGAGGAAAAGCCATTTCCGGCTGTGGGGTTATTGTGAGGTTGTGCGCAACAACATCACAGACTGAGCTGTCCCTGCATGATCCAAGTATCAAATTTAGCAAGCAAATTAGTTAGTTAGAAGAGTTGACAGGATTTTAACAGGGTTGACTGAGAAAATCTACTTGTATCCAAGTAGTTTTCAAAAGATGTGCATCTGGGTCTGCTGGGCTTTAGACAGGTCTGCTTGGAGGACCCCCCCCCCTGCACACCCACAGTTTCTATTGCATGAATAACTCACTGGACAAGGGAGTTCATGCATTTGTGGAGGAGATTGCACCTCGCTGCTTGTCCTGAATTTTTGACACATCATTGGCATGGTTTACTCCAAGAATGATGGGTGTTAAACATCTGAACCTGTCTTTGGCTAAACCCACAGACAGCCATAAACTCTCACTGTTCTCTCTCTCTCACACACACGCACGTACATATGGGTGGGACACACACTCACACAAACCAATGCAGTCTCTCACACGCATGCATGCACAAATACCGATGGCTGACACCAACACAAATCAAGAAGCAGCACAGGTAGCACAGGTATAAATATACAGGTATACATAACAATGATCCAAACCGCCAGTACAGCAGTCAGTCGGGTGGAAAATCAAACCCCTGACAGTGTTAGTGCATTGCTCTAGCAGATGAGCAAGACAGGACCGCCTTAACAGCGTGACGAGAGTAAAGAATGCTGCGAAGCCGTGCTTGATGGAAAGTTGTGTTTGCATGTTAGAGCAGTCAACATGACAGTGGTATTCTCAAATCTGTCCCTGATCAGCGTAGTGTATCAGTGTTAAGGGGACATATTGTTATGACATTCATATTTAAACACATTATAGCAAATCAGGCGGGATTGATTTTTATTAATTTGTATTTATTTATTGTCATTATGCACAAACATTTTTACATTTTTACATGCACACATAATTCTAAAAAGGTCTTTTATGCACGTCAAGTTTACATACTGAGGAAATAGTACACTGTCTCAGGAAACAACAGACAAATATACACAAAATATATTTTGGACTTGGTCTGGAGTTAACCCTAACAAAATGGACTCAAGTGATAATTGGCACACCCTAGAGACAGGCTTCATCCATCCACTTTTTGTTCCCATTCATAACTAAGACAGACCTTCATAAACAGGCACATATTGCAGATGCAGCAGCTTAAGCAGGGAAGCTTATGCACATAGAGAATTCACCTAGCTTTAGATTCATACAAAACACATTTTTTTAGACAATTCCCCTTATCAGGAGTCCAGCCCCTTTAGTGGTCTAATTATTATTATCATAATCATTATTATTATTAAATATTAAATATTAAATATAAAATAGTTAATGAAGCAAAATGATTACTCCAATTCACCCATCACATACTCACATTCTCATTTTGACTTAATTTCCCAGGAAAAATATAAAGTAAAAATCATACAAAGTTAAGTGCAATTAGTGATATCATAAAAATCACATAGAAAAGGGCCAGGGTCATTCTTAAATAATACAGAATCATTTCTTTAAATCCTCTGGATCCATAAGAGTTCTCAACAACTGAGCAATGGCGACATCTACTGGTCATAAACAGCATCATTTCACACATACAAAAAACATAATTTAACCTCATAAAAAAAAAAAAACTAAACTAAAGAAATATCGCTGAATTGCTGCTCTTTGGTTTTTTGCTTTGAACCTTACTAAGCCAACTCATAATATCATTAATATATCGCAATACATCCAAACAAGTCCCTGTGCCTGAACAGCCCTCACTGACAGCAGATGACCTGACATCCGAGGATATTCCTCTCGGACATCGGTCCTTTACATCGATGTCTTCTTGTCTTCTCCGGCTAAGAAGTAGGGGTTTTCATGACCCTGGACCAGGTAGGAGTAACGCGAGGGGGGGTTTTTGCCTTTGAAGGTCCTCATGGCTGGGTTCAGGTCGTACGATCCTCTCTGGGATGTTGGAGAAATCAAACAGAATGAAAAGTCTCTAGCTGTGGTGCAAAGGAATTTTGTACGATGTACGCACAAACGCACACACACACACACGCACACGCATACACACACACCACACACACCACAAACACACACGCACTGTAGATGTGCGGATTCCCCTTCCCCCAACTGTAACCGCAGTTGCTGATCAGCCTTTTTTCGGTATTTAAAATATGCGGGTGATTTGCAGGTGGGTTAGCTAAACTCAGCTTCTTAATTAATTGCTATCAGAAATTTCTTGTATGCCATCCTAATTATTTTGTTCAAGTTCAGTATTGCATACTTAGCCTGTCTGACAAAATCCTACATGATGTTTTCACAGTATCTTGTTGTTAGCTATTTGTTGTCGTTGTTGGATAGACTATTTTATTTACATTACATGCACATTGTATCCTCATTTATTTAAGAATAAAATACAGGTTTTACTATAGCCTATCTATGACGATTGTATTCGTTATTTATTTTCACATGCAAAAATAAAGGGTCAGAAATGCCATTGTAATTTTGCCATTGTAATATTTCAGTTGGTCTGTGTTTTCTGTTCAATAACGAGTTGCCTAAATAAAGAGAGCCTATTATGCTATCAAAGTCAAACATTGCTTCACTCTATGTTAGGCAAAGTGTCAAAGTGTCTGATTAAATAACAGCTTGAAATTATGGTTGTCTTCCATTTCATCTTTTGAAGAAGAAAAGCCTTAATTTAGACTATAGTGAATAACTACGTTTGTTTTAGCGTGAGAAAAATTGTAAATGGCCAGCGGAGACACCATTTTATAAGAGCGGGTTGGGAAGCGAACGCAGGTGTAATTTTCTTTCATTTACAACAACAGTTCGAGTAGCAAGCAGGTGCAGTTACAGCAATATGCGGATTCGGATGAGAAACCGCGCATCACACACACACACATGTTCAAAGGCAAAGCAACCCACCTTACACACGCATGCAAACCCAAACATGAAGAAGTAGTTGCAATTATCCGTATTACAATTATTGATACTTTCCACAGTGCAGAGAGAGAGAGAGAGAGAGAGAGAGAGGGAGAGGGAGAGAGAGAGAGAGAAGAAAAGAGCAATGGAGAGCAATGCTGTGTCTCAATTTGCATACTTCCATACTCACACTTGCTATTTTGAGTGCATAAGTGCATACACACTGACAAGTATGGCAAAATGCAAATTGCAATTTGCCATTAAAAAGAAGAAGACAAAGCTGGTCCAATCATCATTTCTTCTAAGTGTACGACTGCCGTGTTCAATTTGAGACAACACTACCCTGTCAAAATTCACGCACTATGCAAGTAAGTATACTGTACACAGCATACTGCATGGAAGTGTACTAAGGGAAGAATGTGAATTGAGACACGCCAACACACCAACACAACACAGTGTTGCATTCACACACCTGTGATGGACAGGCAAGATGGATTCCCCGAACAAATTGGGGGAAGAGGTGCCCGATTGGTCAGAAATTAGCCGGGAGCGGTGTAAAATCAAAATTGTCTTATACAGAGGCAGGTGCAAAGTCAATTGGATCAGACATTCACAGAGCATTTCACTCACTAATAGCTGATGGATTGTTATAGCATTTCGAACAAATTACACTCAAATTATAGCACTTAAATATTACCTACAGTGCCTTTAAGTCTTGGTTATGTTTCTTTCATAATACTGGTAAGATAAATTAAAATTACCCAGTTTCATGCAAGAGATGTTATTGGATGTTGACTCTTAGTCCTCGCAGAAATACCCTACCACCAGAAATGTAATTATTGTTGAAGTGCAAAAAATCTCCATCTCTACAATTTCTCTCAATTCAGTCTAAAATTCATTGCTAAAAGCAAGTAAGTAAAACTGAAGTAGAAAACAATACATTGTTCCAGTGGCGTCGTTAGGCCTGTTTTAGGGGGGCTGAAGCCCCCTAAAATATTCTTAAGCCCCCCCTAAATAGTTTGGTGTTTTTATTTTACATTTTATTTATTTATTTATTTTTTATTTTTTTATTTTTTTATAAAAAAATGCAGGCAAATTCAATATAAAGCGGCCAGCATCATAAATAATCATATAACCTGTCATTAAGGACTTAAATATGATCATAAATCTGTCAGTTTCCCTTCACTTCGCAGCAGGGTGGCCATTCGTCCGGCTTTAGGCCGGACTGTCCGGTTTTTCAATGCCCTGTCTGGCGTCCAGCGCAGCATCAAGCCGGACGCGTATTTGTCCTCCTTTTTGAGACACTAGGCTGGAAGAGCGGAGTTCTAGACCAGTCAACGTCAACTGGCGGCCAAATCCGGCCCACCAGAGACGCCCCCCCCGGCGGTCGTAGGTCCGGGGTGTGTTACGATCGCACGCACATCCTGTGCATCTCCTTGGGGCTAAGCCCCCCCTTTCCGTAAAACCTAGTGACGCCTCTGCATTGTTCTCTACTGGCTTTCACAGATACCATTGTTTTTATAAAACAATACATATACATAGATTTGGAATATCTGTCTGTTTGTAAATGTACAAATTGTGGTAAAGATGGACATTTTTAAAGTCTAAATCAGAAATGTAAACCTGGGTCGCCCTAGATGACCTTGGTGCTAAAAAGGACAAAATCCATCCCAGGTTACTTATCTTAAAGATGTTGAAGCTCTACGGGTAGAACCACCGATCACAACATCTCTCTATGACGACTCTGGCTGGACTTCTGTCCTTTCTAGCATTGGTAGACTAGTGGCAACCCACTAAGCATGTGTTTGTGTCTTACCTTGTTCCATCCTTTATAATCCTTGTGATCCTCCTAAAGCAGGACACTAGGAGTCAGCCAAAGCTATACAGTACATTCTGCTAAGAACGGCAAACTACCACAAAATCATTTGGACCTAGATGCATTCAAAGCAGTTAATCTGGGTGAGACTGGTGCTGATTGGGTTGCTGATTAGAAAGCAAGGGCTCCTTCATTCAGGATCGTTCCTGAATAAAGCAGCACCCAAAGTTGAACCAATTTTAACTTTTATGCGTGGTGATGAAGGACCGCCAGAAAAACAACGCAAGAAAGGAGCTCAGCACAGGGACAGCTATGGTACAGCAGTGTACCACAGGAAAACAATGGTCATGATGGCCATTATGTTTTTCACGTAAAAACGCCGTTCTGTGTGATCAGAGCCACATGTGTGTGTGGCGGCCGTGTTGTGAGTGTGCAAAGAGAACGTACAACTCCATTGGTGTTGCTCTTCCGATCCACCAGGTCGTTAGTGCTGTTCGCCTCGCTCATCTCAATGGGCTGGGTGGAGTCCCAGTTGGTGGTGGCGCGGGGGATAGAGGTGAGGCCTGGGGCGGGCCAGGGTCCAGGGATCTGCTCCTGCGCTGGGTACGGACTGCTGCTGTATTCGGGAGAACTTTTGTAGCAGCAGCAACACCTGGTGTGAACAGCAGGGCAGGAGGTAGGGAGAGAGGGAGTATATCTAGTCAGTAGAAAATAATACTCTTTTAGCTGTATTTATATAGTATTTATTATATATTCTTTGCACCTCCGCTGACCTCTACGGTCAGCGTGCCGTGCTTTCTGATTTTATCTTGCATCATGTGGACACATCATATAAAGGTATAATATCAAGGTTGTATAGAGCTGGTTAGTCCCGCCCACTTTGATGAAGAGCAGCTGGTGACACATTTTCGATTATTATTTTATTATTTTTACTTTTCTTCTATTCGGGCAGCTAGACTTTCAAACAACGCAAGGTATGGTTTGACATATTTTGTAAACATTTCTAAAATTGGTCGTTTGAATTTATGTCCAAAAAAAAAGAGAAGCAAATGCCAGTTTGAAAACCAACTAAAGGAACTACAACCTACTCATCACTAGACTGTAGCTGGGTAAACAAAGGACACCGGTGCTGGGAGTAGGGGGCAGCTACAGGGCAGCTACCAACTACCATAGACTGTAGAGGCTACTGAGAGCCGTAGCTGTATACGACTACCATGGGTGGTGTGGTCATGTTTTGCAAAATGTGGTAAATAAACATTACAAATTCATTTTACACGTTTTGGTGTGCATATTATGCTCTTTGTATCATATATGGCAGTGTTTAGTTCCTAAAATGTATTATATCCTCCTAAAAGGTGACTGAAATTTTCGTTATGGGTAAATTAACTGCTGTCGCCAATCCATCCAGGACAAGTGAGCGAACGGAAAGGGGCGTGGCTACCCAGCTCTATTCTGTTGTAAAAGTAGTGGTCAGTGTGGCAGAGTTCACGAAGCCCAAAGGTCAGTATAACTGTTCAGTATTACAAGGAGAGACGAGGGGCTGCCGGTTTCTCACCAGATGATCAGGGACACCACGAAGATGAGCAGGATGCCCCCCAGCATACAGGAGATCACCACAACTGCCAGCAGGGCCGCTGAAAACACACACACACACACACATGCCTGATTGGACTAACTACTAAAGTAGTATTCACCAGAATGAGCATGAGTTAAGCATGCTTATTTATTTATTCATGATGTGGAGTGTGTGTAATAGCTGGTTTACAGCCTCACCTGGCCCGAGTCAGACTGACTGGACTCTGGGCTGGGTGGGGCTGCACACCTGTGGTGCAGAGCAATCATGGCACCCCGGATAAACCAGCTATCACCACACACACTCCACACAGATTTATTTATTGAATTTGAAGAGGAACTTACAATCATTGCAGTTCAAGCCATTATGTCCAAATGCGCATCTAAAAAATGTAGAAGAACAGGAAATAACAATGACAGGCAATGAACATTGCTTATATATAATAATAATAATAATAATAATAATAATAATAATAATAATAATAATAATAATAATAATAATACATGACATTTATATAGCGCTTTTCTAAGTACTCAAAGTCGCTATACAAGACAAAACAAAACAGTAACTAGGCTCAGACAAAACTAACAAAGATATATATATATATATATATATATATATATATATATATATATATATATATATATATACTCATTGTCTGTACAGTTCACCGTTGAATGCAAAAGGGGGCGCCATGTACTTTAAACTAATTTCTTCTAGAAACCCCCAAGCCTATATTTGGCCTTCAAAACAGAGACAGCAAACCCACACAGTACCTAACAGTGACATGAAAACTACCTTGGTAATCAACATGAGGTGTAAAAGTGTGTACTTACGGTTTACACGTCATCGTGGAGAGGTCTGCAAAACTGCCGCTTTGACAAGCTGTGAAAAGAAATGAGAGACAACACGTGACTGAGATGAGCGACTAATATAATAGATATTAATAACAATAATAACTAAATTAGTACTAATTTACTATATTACTACCACTGCTACTACTACTACTACTACTACTACTACTACTACTACTACTACTACTAATAATAATAATAATAATAATAATAATAATAATAATGTAATAATAAAATGAGAGACAACCATACATCTAAAATCCCCCAAAAATCTATGGTCCCAGACCTCATGTGACCTCAATATAAATTTAGGCGTATGTATTGGTCTGATGAGACCCTTTCGGTTCTAGGGACCCCAAGTCAATAAACTTGGGGTCTTTATTGACTTTATTCACCTAGCGGCCATATTGGCTACCTGGGAGGGGAAACCATGACAACTCAAAATGCATTCTAAAGGCTGCCTGGGTGGCAAACTGGAATGCAGAAGTGAAATGATGCATTGAGTTGTCATGGTTTCCAAATTTTCAAAAAGGTTTACCCACCCAACAAACCAATATGGCCGAATGATTCACTCTTTATTAGCTCTAGTCTAGTCACACTCGACCAAGGCTTTAAAACACGCCCCCAGAGTCCGATTCCTGTGGTGGTTTTTAAGGGAAACCATCGCATTGCCAAGGGATGAATCAAAAGGGGATGTGTGAAGCCACAGTCATAGTGGCATGCCACAGCACTTGACCTCTCGCTCTCTCTCTCTTGTTTGACTAACAAAAATCACATTTCAAAGGAGATGAAGAGATGAAGTGTGTGTGGCAGTTTAACTACTCTGTGGAAAGTACATCCATCTTTTCTGGAGCTGGTTCTGACATGAGCCTTGTGTGTGCTCTGCTCCATCCTAGCTCTGTGGATTGTGTGTATTGTCTGTGCCCTAAGTGGAAACACTCATTCCGCGGCTATTATAGCCAGCAATTCAACACAGCTATTGAGTGAGTTGTATGTGGGTATTACCACTGCAGCTCCTTTCGTTAGAGAAGCGGTTGAAGAGGAGGCCTTCTTTACAGGAACACTTGGGAACGCCATTTGTACTGACACAGTCAGTCGAACTGAGATCACAGTATAGAGGCTCACTCTCACACAGGTCAGTTCCTGAAGACAAACAAACGAGCGGAATGAAAAGCAGCGGTTAAAAATTGAGCGTTTGGGCTTGTGAGCACATGGAGAATGTCCTGGTAAAGTAAGCATACAAGCGGTGCACAGCAAACACACGCACCCGAAAATGTGGCGCCTACAAACAGTCCACTGGAGCCAGATTCCTTGATGCCGGTCTGGATCACATTATTAATGTAATCTTGAGTGTTGGGTGAATTTTCATATATATTATTGACTGTTGCTCGCACACTGCCGGGCCTAGGATTCAGGAGAAATGGCAAGAATCAATAGATGATAATTGGTCATGACGCCATCGTCAGTGGGGTGCGGAAGAAAAATAGAGAAACTTACGCCAGTTTCACGACGTCAGACCTAATATATCCAGTTGTATTTTTCTCCAGGATTGTTTTGAGCTGCAACACGAAAAGAAGTGTGTGTGTGTTACAACCCGCTGATGGGGAGAGGGAAATGTTATAACCCACTGATGGAGAGAGGATAGCGTTCCAATGACCCAGTTTTCCAGGATGACCTACCGCACTGGAAATATCTAATGTCGTCTGCCGGAATATCGGCGAGGAACTGTTGGCCATTTCGGGATCAAACGTCAAGGAGGTGAGATGAAGCAACCCGGGGAACACTTCGGCTGAGACGAAGGAAAGGAAGAACAAATTAGAGTGTCATCACCACGGCCATCATCATCATCATCATCATCATCATCATCATCATCATCATCATCATCATCATAAAGCTACTAAAAACCTTTTTCGATAATTAACCACTAAGAATTACTACTCCTGTCTCCACCCTTACCTGGTGTGCAGATGCCATTTGCGTTTAAGTAATGTCCAGAAACGCACTGACAAATCCCGTTAAGACAAACGCTTTCAGAAGGGCACGGGATGGCAGGACACACTGATAACAGAAACAGAAGGACACACTAAACTTAGCTTTGTTGTTCTCATAGCAGGGGACTCCTTACATTGAATCCCCCCTCCAATACAATAATCACTCAAAAATACTACATGTTTAGCAGGAGTTAATATACACGTATAAATATTGTTTGTCAAAATAACAATATTATCTATACATTACACTACATTTACAAGTCAAAGCTGGCAACCTCTTATTGTTTTTCTGGCAACACAAGAATACGGTCAAGGTAGATAAGATTTCCAGTTCAAGTCACTTTGTGTTAATACAGACCACTCCATTTAGTAATAATATATATTCATAATAATAATATTTTGTAATGTATTTTATAGTGCAACATAAGTAGCAGAAATTAGCAGTTTGGTAAAAATATATTTGAATTTTTTCCTTCTGAGTTTTGAAGGTATGCTTTTTTTAGCCATGGAAAAAGCGCATGCAAAAACACTTTTTGCATGCGCTGTTATGTCGTCATGTCAGGAATGCGATATAAGCACAGCGTGACATAACTAAAATGCCTGACTTTATTTTAGCTAGAGCGACAGAGACCTTGTATGCCCACTTTTTTTTTGTATTCCTTATTGCCAGGTGCAACAAAAGGCTGCTGCCGAACCCTGATCCTGTGTGCCGTCATGTCTTCAGCACAAGCACCTAGACTACGCATGCATAGCTCTATGGAGTTTGGCCTAAACATGAGTCTTCTCATTCGTCCCCCCATCTCCAAAATGTTCCTCTTTATAATAACAAAATGACAAGTAACCAACCAACAATCACTGTTTTAGGCATATTTATGTTAAGCAATTGTGTATTATTGTTCCACTCAATATAGTTACTAACCTGTCCCTGGTGTGTGGGTAGTGGTGGGAAGACCCTCTGTGGTTCCATTGGTTCCATTATACAGAGATCGTACAAGATGGCAATGAGTGACATGTTAGTGTTCTTCATTCACCAAATCAACCAAAGCACGACTTTGAAATCTACCATCTAAAATCAGGAATTGACCCGTAGTCTGTGCGTGAATTTGGTGCCTACCTGTCGTGGTTGGTGCTGTTGAAGGACCAGGGGTGGGCGTGTTCCCAGTGGGGGCTAGGGTGGTGTGACCTGGGGTGGTGGATGTTGGGAGAGGTCTGGTTGTGGAGGTGTGCCCAGCAGGGGCTAGGGTGGTGTTACCTCGGGTGGTGGACGTTGGGAGAGGTCTGGTTGTGGGCGTGTTCCCAGTGGGGGCTAGGGTGGTGTGACCTGGGGTGGTGGACGTTGGGAGAGGTCTGGTTGTGGAGGTGTTCCCAGTGGGGGTTAGGGTGGTGTGACCTGGGGTGGTGGACGTTGGGAGAGGTCCGGTTGTGGAGGTGTGCCCAGCGGGGGCTAGGGTGGTGTTACCTTGGGTGGTGGATGTTGGGAGAGGTCTGGTTGTGGAGGTGTTCCCAGCGGGGGTTAGGGTGGTGTGACCTGGGGTGGTGGACGTTGGGAGAGGTCTGGTTGTGGACGTGTGCCCAGCGGGGGCTAGGGTGGTGTTACCTGGGGTGGTGGATGTTGGGAGAGGGCTGGTTGTGGAGGTGTTCCCAGCGGGGACTAAGGTGGTGTTACCTGGGGTGGTGGATGTTGGGAAAGGGCTGGTTGTGGAGGTGTTCCCAGCGGGGGCTAGGGTGGCGTTACCTGGGGTGGTGGATGTTGGGAGAGGGCTGGTTGTGGAGGTGTTCCCAGCGGGGGCTAGGGTGGTGTTACCTGGGGTGGTGGATGCTGGGAGAGGGCTGGTTGTGGAGGTGTTCCCAGCGGGGGCTAAGGTGGTGTTACCTGGGGTGGTGGATGTTGGGAAAGGGCTTGTTGTGGAGGTGTTCCCAGCGGGGGCTAGGGTGGCGTTAGCTGGGGTGGTGGATGTTGGGAGAGGGCTGGTTGTGGAGGTGTTCCCAGCGGGGGCTAGGGTGGTGTTACCTGGGGTGGTGGATGCTGGGAGAGGGCTGGTTGTGGAGGTGTTCCCAGCGGGGGCTAAGGTGGTGTTACCTGGGGTGGTGGATGCTGGGAGAGGGCTGGTTGTGGAGGTGTTCCCAGCGGGGGCTAAGGTGGTGTTACCTGGGGTGGTGGATGCTGGGAAAGGGCTTGTTGTGGAGGTGTTCCCAGCAGGGGCTAAGGTGGTGTTACCTGGGGTGGTGGATGCTGGGAAAGGGCTTGTTGTGGAGGTGTTCCCAGCAGGGGCTAAGGTGGTGTTACCTGGGGTGGTGGATGTTGGGAGAGGGCTGGTTGTGGAGGTGTTCCCAGCGGGGGCTAGGGTGGTGTTACCTGGGGTGGTGGATGTTGGGAGAGGGCTGGTTGTGGAGGTGTTCCCAGCGGGGGCTAAGGTGGTGTTACCTGGGGTGGTGGATGCTGGGAAAGGGCTTGTTGTGGAGGTGTTCCCAGCAGGGGCTAAGGTGGTGTTACCTGGGGTGGTGGATGTTGGAAGAGGGCTGGTTGTGGAGGTGTTCCCAGAGGGGGCTAGGGTGGTGTTACCTGGGGTGGTGGATGTTGGGAGAGGTCTGGTTGTGGAGGTGTTCCCAGCGGGGGCTAGGGTGGTGTTACCTGGGGTGGTGGATGTTGGGAGAGGGCTGGTTGTGGAGGTGTTCCCAGCGGGGGCTAGGGTGGTGTTACCTGGGGTGGTGGATGCTGGGAAAGGGCTTGTTGTGGAGGTGTTCCCAGCAGGGGCTAAGGTGGTGTTACCTGGGGTGGTGGATGCTGGGAAAGGGCTTGTTGTGGAGGTGTTCCCAGCAGGGGCTAAGGTGGTGTTACCTGGGGTGGTGGATGTTGGGAGAGGTCTGGTTGTGGAGGTGTTCCCAGCAGGGGCTAAGGTGGTGTTACCTGGGGTGGTGGATGTTGGGAGAGTTCTGGTTGTGGAGGTGTTCCCAGCGGGGGCTAGGGTGGTGTTACCTGGGGTGGTGGATGTTGGGAGAGTTCTGGTTGTGGAGGTGTTCCCAGCAGGGGCTAAGGTGGTGTTACCTGGGGTGGTGGATGTTGGGAGAGGTCTGGTTGTGGAGGTGTTCCCAGCAGGGGCTAAGGTGGTGTTACCTGGGGTGGTGGATGTTGGGAGAGTTCTGGTTGTGGAGGTGTTCCCAGCGGGGGCTAGGGTGGTGTTACCTGGGGTGGTGGATGTTGGAAGAGGGCTGGTTGTGGAGGTGTTCCCAGCGGGGGGCTAGGGTGGTGTTACCTGGGGTGGTGGATGTTGGGAGAGTTCTGGTTGTGGAGGTGTTCCCAGCAGGGGCTAAGGTGGTGTTACCTGGGGTGGTGGATGTTGGGAGAGGTCTGGTTGTGGAGGTGTTCCCAGCAGGGGCTAAGGTGGTGTTACCTGGGGTGGTGGATGTTGGGAGAGTTCTGGTTGTGGAGGTGTTCCCAGCGGGGGCTAGGGTGGTGTTACCTGGGGTGGTGGATGTTGGAAGAGGGCTGGTTGTGGAGGTGTTCCCAGCGGGGGCTAGGGTGGTGTTACCTGGGGTGGTGGATGTTGGAAGAGTGGATGTTAGAAGAAGGCTGGTTGTGAAGTTGACCTTTTGAGGTGGAGAAGGAGAGGGCCCAGTAGTGGTTGTGTTCTTTTCTGTTGTATTGGATGTGATTGCTGAAGGGGTGGAGGTACCTTCGGTGCCTGCGGTGGTGTTACCTCCTGCAACGATACAAAAAAACCAAACCATAAATAAGACACCGGGAATGCTGTCTCAAAGAAGCTACCACTGCATGTAGATAATCTGTGAAGGTATAACAATCACATTCAATTCACGCCTGTATATAACAATGCTCACGTCCACAGTAAACATCGAAAGGGTTTTGCGTCGTGTGACTCAGTTTGCACAAGATGTGTTATTTACTCAGGGATAAGTCCGGCGAAATATGGGTCTGAGTTTGGCATGTTTGGCATGTAAGGTCCCTGTGGCGGTAGACCCGGCCACACGCCACCTCAGCGGCTTTGCTGGGCTCCTCCGACCCACAGGACACAGGTAGATGTTGAATAAAGCCGGTTTATTGGAGAGTTGGCAAGATGTTGTTGTGTTGTGAGTATGTGCGGTGATAGATGGTTTATCCCGGGTGCCATGCTTGCTCATGCACCAGAGGTGAGGTCAACCCCAGAGTCTAATCACTCAGGCAAGGTGAGGCCGCTTCAATCAGCTATCAGCAACACACACACTCCGCGGGCTTTCACTGATTACACTCCTATCTGCTTCTTCATAAATGAAAGGTGGGAGGGTGTCGTCGCGCGTACGCCTTACACAAACACCTTTTCCGCAGCCGGGAAACATCGATCAGGGAAGCTTTTATCAAATCCGACTGAATTTAGAAGAAACACTGCGCAACAGGGTGTTGACCGGTGTCTTATCGCTCAATTATCGGAACGCATATACTTATGAGAAAGGAAGCATTACACGCACACACGTACGCCACGTACAAGCACACACACACACACCACATACAAGCACACACACACACACAATTTCAGGTGAAATTTTATAGCTCATTAGTATCACTAAGGTGCGCCAGAGCCATGGAAGATTTCATGTATTTGCTAGGGTGTGACATGAGCACTGTAAAACACTGACGTGTATTTGTTTTGGTGGCTTGATGATGATCTCACAGTGTGTGTGTGTGTGTAGGGGGGGGGGGGGGGGGGAGTTGTTCTGACCACTCACAAGATGTTTAATTTAGCCTCACCCATTTTCTTGAATAGACCAATTTCTCGCAGGTTGTTGATTAGGTTGTTGAGTGTATATTAGGGTTATTGTGAGTACCTATCACTCCTGTTAATGAACACTGGCTTTGGCTAAAAATAACCCAGTGTATAATCATGTCCTCCACATACCGTACATTTTAATCATATTCGACTTTATCGGCACGTCACACAATCACAACATTCCCGCCATTGTTAAATTCACATCATTCTTCAACTGATCATGTGCATGTTTCACATTGTACTCTGATTCAGGGTGGTGGGTTCTGATGGCAGAGAGAGATTTAACACATTTTACACTTGCCGCCACCTTAGCCGCCACATTTCTCACTTCTAGACCATCGTTGCTGTAGATATGGTCAGTAGAACAATGATTTCATACATGTATCGAACATAGTCTAGATCATAGAGACCCCAGTCGAAGACTCTTCTTGTCGTCCTCAACCTCCCTGAATGTGGACATTTCTTTTGTACTTTTATCAGATTCTGAACGATTTTGAAGAAACACCGGGAAAGACTGTGCTGTGGTGGGATTACCCAAATAGATTACAGAGTGAGAATGCAAAGAGGTTGAAGCAGCAGCACTGTTACGCATTCAACGTATGATGTCGCCGGATATGTCCCCATAGATTCTTTATGATCCCCACTGAGAACACAGTAGGGGGCAACAGATCTTTTGCGTATTTCAGCAATGACCACACAAGAAGAGAGAGACACACATACACACACACATACACACACACACACACACACACACACACACACACACACACACACACACACACACGTCGCTTAACAACCGAAACCCTTACGGATGTCTGTACACACACGCACACAGACACAAACACGCATACATGTCATTGTTTCCATTACACTAAGCACTAATGGGTACAAGGAAGTTGTAACCAAAAGGAACCATAAACCATGACCATTACATTTGTTGACATTAGACTCACTTTACTTCTTCTTCCACTCTCATTTGCATAGATATCTGTACACAATAAGGATGCTTCTCTGTTCTCACCACAAGCGGTATATAAATGTCCCGACAGCACCAGGCAACGAACTGGCTGAGCTACATCACATCTTATATGTATTTGTTTATTCATTTTGAGCTTACATTGCAATCCTGGTTATAAATGGTAGGTAACCAAGCAAGACGCTTACAATTTTGGGTAGGCCAATCGGGTGGTGCTTGAGCTGTGATTGGGCGGATTGGGAAGCTCGATGGACCAATGGCTGGCCGCTAACACGATCTGATGGCAAACGGAAGTGAGGGAGCTAAAAGCAACACATTGGGTCAGACCAGAGACTGGGTGTAAAAAGGAGCAGTGTGGATGTGATAAGGAGCCCACCCTGGTCTGAAGTCTGTTCAAGAGATTAGGGCTCCAGAGGGATAATCCCGGCCAGACACAAAGGGGATGACCGGGGTCGGCTGGGGTCACTAAGAGTTGCTATAGTTCCCTAACGGACGCACGGTGGAGGGAGGGGACTTGAGAACCACAAAGGTCCCCTTCTCTGGCGCATCGCGCTGGGGGTGGTGGCTGGGAGATGCTGACCAATCGCTTTTTCATTGAGTGCCTTTAAAGCCAATGTTCAAAAAGCACACACTCCAGCTTTCAAGTGTGGTGTGGCCGGATACAGGCTGCTACACTTCTCCGGGTAGTGTCCTCTACCACCCTCTCTCTCTCTCTCTCTCTCTCTCTCTCTCTCTCACTCTCTTTACACACACACACACACGCACACACACACACACACAGACACACACACACACACACACTCACTCACAGCACAGGAAAACGCACAGCGGTAAGCAGAAGGGTTTCCACTAGATAGCACAAAGCTAAGCAGAGCTAGGGCAGAGTGATTGAAAATAGAGCGTCTGTTACCGTGGCAGACGATAGCTACTGGCTATCCCCCCCCGGCTCCGGCGCTGATGCTTGCCGTTCGGCGTTGCGACCCCACGCCACTACAGTGGCTTCATCGTTCCTGTGATACAATAGCACTCCTTTGAAGTACCTGCTCATGTATTAAGGTACTGTCAGGCCCAGGAGGACTTTTCTCTGGTTCGAGTTCCCCAGTCAAGCCCCCCCCCCCCCCCCCCCCCCCATCCCCACTCTCTCCACCAACATCCTCACCACAGCCTGTCTGTAGGCTAGGATCTCTGTAGCGATGGTACCCAGCAGCTCACATTGAGACCAATATAAAGGAGAATTCTTAACAGTCCCCCCAGGAAAGCCAGCAGACACATCGTTTGGTTTCTCTCTGAGCCGCTGTGAAATATGTCCTCCTTGGCTATGGGTTCGGGATTAGCAGTGATGGTGGGGCGGGGGTGGGGGGGGGGTGGGGGGGGGCACGTTCCTGGCATAGTTTTTCATCACATCCAGCAGCACGGCGTGTGAACCCCAGACCCGACTAAAGAAGAGACACGTAAAAGTACAGGTTGCGAACCCAAACCGGCGCAAGGCAACAGGAAGGGCCTCAGGATGTCAGGCTGGGTTTAATTAAAAGCAGGAGGAATTTCTTTCTTTTTTTTTATAGGTGGGGAGAGCTAAACCCATAGCACCGGGCCGTCGGGTGGAAATGTATGTAGTGTCATACATTTCCATGTATAAGAGGTTATCCGGCGTGACTTCTTCTCTAGGTATGTGGATCAAAGAGGAGAAGAATGTCAGCTGGTATGTACTCCCGCAGGAATAGCTGCATTCATCATTTACACCCATTCTGTGCCCATTCCCATCTCAGCCTAATGAGACTACAAGTCCGTTTTTAACATATTGATTTATGAACTCCTGATATTTAAAGGCACCCATTTGCAAGTTACAGCACGCACGGCATGCATAAATTTGATAGACAAATACGGGCGCTCTCATACGACATCACATGCAAACACACACACACGCACACACACACACCGACAGACTCACACGCACACAAACACAAACACACAGCGCTGTTATTAGCGAAATAAAAAACGTGTCCAGTGGCGAGTTAGTCTGTGTAAACCACCGCCGCTATGGAGCTTAAGTGGAGCTGACGCCAACCGAGCGGGGGTGACCCTAACTGGTGGAAATGATTAGCAGCTTGCCCCCCCCCCCCCCCACCCCCACCCCAACACCAGCCCCTTACTGCTGGATCACCCTGTCTGCTCTCTGCCCAGGGTCCCGGTGATGTCAGACCGAGCCATTTGGCAGCAGGGGTGGGGATGACTCACACACTGAGTTGTGGTTTTGCATTGTTAACGGTGGTAAGACCCTTGACACTGCGACCGCACTACATCTCCCAGGGTTCCTCCTGGTGCGGAGGATAACGAAGAGAATGCGAGAGAGGACCAAGGTACCGACAAAACAACAAAAACAACTGACGGGGTTAAAACCATCACAGGGCCAAAGGTTAAACTGAAACCAGCTGTCCTTTGTGTCTTTGAAACTATATCATATATTTCACCTTTATGTAGTGTTTGTACTTCCTGTTTCTTTCCTTTTTCTCTCGAAAATGGACAGGTTACATTTTTAAAAGACTGTGTTAGACTAGATTTTTGTTTTTGTTTGTTTGTGTGATTTCCAGGAAAGTAGCATTGATCGCTTTTGGCAGAAGAAAAGACAGATAGTACATCCTTGTGGTGAAGTGACAACTGAAACACTTTATTTTCCTGTTGTTTCATAGGACACTAACATTCCCAATACCATGTATGCAAACACACCACAAATGTAGCACTCTTTCCATCTTTTTCATATTCTGTGACCGAGTCAGACATCTTGGTCCACATCTGTCCGTGATAACGTTATGCAAACAGCAGGTGCAGATATTCCCTCGTAGGACAATAACGAACACGTATACAAATATTCACCCATGCAAACGCACACGCGCACACACACACGCACACACGCACACACACACACACATGCACCCACACACACAGACACGCACAGAGAAGTGGACAAGCGCTGGCAGCACGCAGCGAACAAACTAGGTATCATTTAACGACTGGTGTTTATTTTAACTTCCCTCTGCCGATTATCTTGAAAGTTCCCCTTTCTCAGCTTTCTCTCTCCTGCTAGCTGTAATCTGCAAGGGGCGGGTAGCTGGCTACAAGCGGACACAGAGGCTACGCTTTATCTGAGCAAACAGAGGCCCCGGTAACTCTCCTGTTAGCAGATGGCTCTGTCCTGCACAACCCTGCATACACACACACACACACTCACACTCACACACACACACGCACACACCTACCACTGCACACATAGTATCCTATTAAAGAGTGGCCAGCACATGCTTTCCAATTAGAGGCAGATTTACTAGCCTAGAAGCCAGATTTACTAGCCTAGAGAGGAGCTAATCCAGGCAGGATACGACAAGGGGGGAGGGAGAGAGAGACACAGAGAGGGGCGGTAAGGGTGAGAGAGAGAGAGGGCAGGGGAGTATGAGACAGAGAGAGAGAGAGAGAGAGAGAGAGAGAGAGAGGAGGAGGAGAAGGTAAGAAAGTGGGTAAGTGTTAGATAGATACATTTCTCATAACATTAAAAACAATGAATTCATTTTATGATTGCAGTATACAGTAGTTATTTCGTGAACCAATTTTGACTTGCAAATCTTTTATTCTGGTCCTTTGTCAAACGACCGTTCACCACTCGGCCCCATGTGACATTTTGATGAATACACAGACTAAACTGACACCATTAGATGGATGCTTACAACCACAGAAATAGCTCATAGTGATGTGAAGTAGGACTGGGTGATATGGAAAAATGTATTATTACGATAATTATGGGAAATTGTACACAATATCGATAAATATCATGATATGCTGATAAGAATTCAAACACAGTCTAACTGAGGGAACCAGTTTTAGTCCGATACCATACTTGAATGACAGCATGGTATCGGACTAAAACTAGTTCCCTTTCTCACTGACATTTTAAACCTCATATTTGATCATTTTAACGGCATACCTTGCCACCGTAATTCAGTTGAACTATAAAAATGGGTATCACGATAAATTGATTATTTCATGACGATACAATTCCATTCAAAGACGAAAAACAATAATATTGAATTATTGCAGCCCTAATGTGAGTGTGCTTGGCAAAAAGCAGAACAAAATCTACAAAAAATATTTGCTGTAGATTTTGATTTGATTTTGATTATTACAACTTTGCATTAAAATGTTATTGTTTACCGGTGTTAAGGCTGCAGCTAATCTTTTGATTGATTTATTCTGTGCGAGCTCAGTTCAACAAACAATGACTTGGTAATCATATTCCCACTTCATTCTCCAGCTGCATCATAAGTTACACATTACATATAACTTGCATTATTGCAAAAATAAAAATGAGGTGGTTTTGGATGTTGGCCTGGTACATAAATATAGTGTCTTCAAGACACATTCATACGGCATGCGGCATGAATACTCTCTTAAAACTCTAATCATACTATACTTTCAGCTTATTGGACTACACACAACAGCCACCGCTGTTGTGTTTCTCTGTGCCTATTAAAGGGATATACAATTAGGTGACTACTATATGAAATACACAACTCGGATAAACAACTGAGCAACTGTGTAATGTTTTATGCTGGTAGCACACACACACACACACAATCACACACACACACTGTACGCCATCAATTGAGAAAATGACGCGGAAAGCAGGCGAGGGAATCTGAGTATTATTGGCGACGGGGTAATCGGCTGGTTTACCGTTCTGAGGATTTTCATTTTCCTACTGATTAGATGTGATGGAACTGATCCAGGATCGGCTCCAACCGAAACCCAACCAGCCCAATGTTGAGCTGCACCCCTACCGCCACTGTCTCATTACTAAAGACCACTGAGAGTGCGCCTGTGTGTCATACAGTAGTAATGTAATGTAATAGTGTAGTTAAGTGTGTGTGTGTGTGTGTGTGTGTGGTCTTTGCATTCCTGTCTGTGCAGGTATGATGACTATGAGCACTGACATATGACTCAGAGAGGTGAAGAGAGGTTCAGCTCTTTCTCTCTCTCTCTCTCTAGGAGGCTTAATGATACTGATATACTGATATGATGTTATCTATACGACTCTCAACTATGTACATATTGTTCAATCCAACACTCATTTGAAGATACACTTCTGTGAAGTGAAACAGAAAAAAGGGGATTTCAACTGAAACCGAGACGGGCTGGTGTAGTATATATGTGTGTTTGAAATACAGTGAATTGTAAGATACACCGATACAATTCCTTTGATTGTAATTGTAATTTGTGTTACCCTTTTGTTACCACCAGACACCGAGAGAATAATGTTTTATGTGTACGTCATATGTGAGGGAACTCTATGCGTGTGAATATAAATAAAGGTTGAACAAAAATAGGGCAGCAGCAGTCATTCCCCATCCATCATACTCTCTCTCTCTTTCTCTCTCCCTCTCCCTCTCTCCCTCTCTCCCTCCCTCCCTCCCTCCCTCCCTCTCTCTCTCTCTCTCTCTCTCTCTCTCTCTCTCTCTCTCTCTCTCTCTCTCTCTCTCTCTCTCTCTCTCTCTCTCTCTCTCTCTCTCTCTCTCTCTCTCTCTCTCATTCATCCCCTCAAGTGTCCCTCTGTTTACCATGGTCCCTCAACACATGACGCGACCAAACTATGAACACATACAAATAAAACACCCTCAAGGCCCGGAGCCCAGAGCTCCCACAGTGACCTTTAAACCCTTCCTCATCTTCATTCTCCCTTCCTCCCCCCCGGGGAAGGGAGGCACACTGATGTGATACATAATAAAAAGCGCCCCATAAGACAGAGTCTGGCCAATGTGTCTCAGCCTCGACTGAGGAGGGGAGAGTCCAGGCTCTCCGGTCTCCACTCTGTCCCATCGGTGGTGTGGGAGTGTGTGTGTTACACTTCACTTGTTACTGCACTGTATGCTTTGTAGGGCCCTTCTGAGTCATGCGGAGAAGAAGTCAGTGTTCAACTCCTAAAGGTGCTTATTTGGGAAGACGGGTCAGAGGAAGACCGCTGGGGACACATGGGAGACTTAGTATGAAAATGTTATGTTTGAGTTTGTGGATATAAACAACATTGCAGGCTTCCTCTGTACCGTCTCCCCAAATAAAACCTTTAAGAGTCGACTGCTGACTTCTTCTTCATGGCCCACAATGTTTAATCTAATCTTGAAGGGAATGTTAATATAATCAAAGGGAATTTGACATAGTATTGATATAACTTCATGCCCGCTTCAGACGGCGTATTTGAAACCACATATTACATTTGATGGAGGATGACCGAAACATTTAAATTCATCATCATCATCATCATCATCATCATCATCATCATCATCATCATCATCATTAAGATAATCTTTAGTTACAGTAAGATTCAACTAAAAGATGAGAAATGATATTCAACCATAGCCATGGATGATTAAATAGTTTGGAAACACATTTAAATTTTATTTTAAATGTGTACATTTATTTAAATAAATTTAACTACACACACAAAACCAAACAAACAAAAACATTACATCAAAAACAAATACCTGATAGAAACTTTAAATCAATTAGTTTTTTTTGTTTTTTTGTTGTTTTTTTTGTAAAAACTAAAAGTAGACTAATTTTCTTCTGCGTGTTTTCCTACATGAGCCGAGGCTGTGTGTGATGACTGGTTATGGAAAACAAAACGTGAAGATTAGCGCACTTATACCCATGAAGTCATTCTTGGCAGCCGATTTAAACAACGACTTAAAAGATTTATGAGCAGCAACCAAACAAAGTATAAAGTCTGTTTACTCACCTATAGCAGAAGTGCAGACCAGGAGCACAGCGGCAAGACAGCACAGCAACATCTCAACCGCCTTATGTTTTGAACCTTAAATGAAGTAAAGGACTGGGAGATACTGGCCTCCCGGTGTAACGGTGCTGCGGCTGGGGACGCGTCTCGGTGCCACAGGTGGGTCGGTCTGCTGCCGCTTTAACGCGTCAGCGTATTAAAGGCTAAGTCCCGCCCTCGGACCGCGCTGGCCTCTCCTCCTATTGGCCGGGATGCGCGTCAGTCGGTGAGAGGTGCCCAAGCAGTTCCGCATCTCCGCATGTACATCCATCTCAAGTCATCTCAATACTTGGATCTCAAAACTGTTAAACTATTGTTTTGATTTAAAAAAATAATAATCATGACCAAATTAAAATAATTCCTAACGTAAAAAATATTTTTTGTTAGTGTAGGCTATTTTATTTGAATGTTTTTGGCCAAATACATGCAATGCATCATTGGGAAATACTAGTAATAAACTACTAATAAATACTAAGTAGGCATAGCCTACTGTGCAGCAAAATATAAAGACCTTATAGTCAGGGTTGTTTAAAAATAAAGAAAGTAAGTATTGAATTACTTTAATAACGTAATTGCTTATTTTTTTCATGTTGGTGAATTAATTAATTCACTTAGTTAGTTAGTTGGTTAGTTAGTTCGTTAGTTAGTTAGTTGGTCAGTTAGTTAGTTGATGAAGACATTTGAGTGACTATCAGGAATGAAAACTCATTAATATTTTCTACAACATGTAAATATTAAATTGCGTGCAGGTCTATTTCTGAATCTTGGAATGAAGAATGATTGGTCAATGAGCGTTTCTCAGAAGGAAGTTTTCTTTGTTTGACCAAGGAGGTGATTCATTTAAAGGTTGCCATTAATATGGCATCCATCCCAGTAACCACTTTGTATATGGAGCCTACTTTTAATACATAACTTTAAAAGGAGAGTTACGGCTGAAAACAAAGATAAAACGACACCCAAGGCAAACATTGCTAAATATTTCATATTTCAATGAATCAAGGGTCAGTTACCTTTTTTTATTTCAGTCTAGTCATAGTGAACACAATGATTTGAGTTCAATGTCAGGGTGCGGTATTGTGAAATGAGTCATCTTCCTTTTCATGGATTGTCAGCTTTGAAGTTTCAAAGTTCATTTTTTTCTCTCTTTATACATCTAAATATCTATATATCTATCTTACATATACGTGATGCACAGACTGGATGGACATTATGGATGAATAGATGAATAGAGGGAGGGATGGATGGATGGATGGATGGTCGAGGAGGGACGGACGGACAGAGGGACGGATGGATGAATGATAGAGGGATGGAGGGAGGGACGGGTTCTTTGCTTGTTAGACATTCATTCTTCATTTCGTACACAGCCTTTACAGAAAGATAGTGAATGAAATACGTGCTTTGTGTTTGTATAGCATCGTTGCTATAGAACTAATTTTCATAATTACTGGTGCTCCCTTATCTCATTCGTGTACACAGCCCTCACTGTTTCTTTGGTAAACCAACCTGTTTACTGGTACAGGTAGACAACAGACATCAACATTGCGTGTATATATATATATATATATATATATATATATATATATATATATATACACACACACACACACACACACACACACACACTAGGACATGTGGGCTTTCCCTTTTTGACTTCGGGTTAAAAAAAAAAAGAGAAAAAACTATAGCTGCCAAAAATATAAGGTTAGATAGTCCTAGAAGTCAGTATTTATTAATTGACCTTTTTGGGCCTGGATTATGATATCTGTTGCACAATGCTGCTAGGCCTTTGTATTTAAAGATATTCAATACACTAAATAAGTCAGCATATTGTAGCTGTATATCACAGGCATGTAGCAAGTAGAAAAGAATGTGATATTAATTTCAAGACCATCTTAATATAGAAATAGAATAGAAATGTTAAGAAATACATAGCATGAAATAAACCAATAACATACTCAGAGCAGTGTATTTAACATGATGTACATGTTACCTTTAAGACAATGATATACATGTTACATGATGAGTAACATGTAGCATGATACGCTACACTGCTATCCGCTGCTTTTACTAGGAAATTGGCAAGAAAGTTTGAACTTCATTAAACATGGTTTCGTTTCCACATCACAAGCCACTTGAGATGAAAGTCAATATACAGTTGCAACATTTTTGGCAAGTTTCAGATGGCAGATCGCATGACGTTCAGTGCTGATGTACGTCAAGGCAAATTAGTGTTCAGGTATAGGCCTAGCTTTGATAAGGAGCAACTCAAACATTAACATTGTCCGCAAACACCACATGAGGCAACTTACCAAATAACAATAAGAAACGGTTTTGATAAAAGTAGTTTTATTTTTTTTTCGTTTTTTTCCCCTAATCAATTTGAATTTCATTGGACAAATACAGCCGTGTGAACTATGTCACAGGGACCTGAAAGAACATGGAAGAGGATGATAATATTCTCTACAAAATGGTGGAAAGAGAGGGAAGACAATGGGGGAAAATATCTATTATTTATAATGGGGGGGGGGGGGGGGGGGGGGGGGGGGGCATAAGAAAGATGTCTTTTACATTTTATGTAAAAATGAAGAAAAAAAAAGACAACAAAATCAACAAAATACGGCATCAAAACAAAATGGGCAGATCAGATAGACTGATATATACGAGGGGACTGAAGTTGCGGCTGTAAGACATTGACAGAAACCGTTGGGAAGAACGAGGAGCCCCCTCTCCGGACAACATGGACATGTCATTTACACAAAAGTTTCAAGTAGTCCGTCCGTACAAAAAATCTGAACCAGAAAAAATGTGACATTTATAGCACTGTGTGCTACAACAATGCCATAGCTGTTTGACACGTCTGTCGTCCCTGGGTTACAGTGATATATGAGGTATATGGTTTGGAAAATAATTATTTACTGCTGAAATCAAGCGGTCAGTGCACGCAGCACATGGCTCGAGTGGCCGATCACAGGACCCCCCCCCCCCCCTCGGACAGCATCACAGTCTGTATTCAGCATGTCTGGGGACACGAGTGGCACGTAGAAATGATAGATATAAAAATGATATCATCTACAACAGTGATTCTCAGCTGGCGGGACGTAAGGGCATTTTGAGTGGGTCGCAGAGCGTATGCCAAACCTTAACCTTTATAAAGAAGCCTATGAATTAACTAATGTTTCAATGTTGGCTCATGTTTCAATGGCTTACTATTTTATTGAGTTGCAGCTCTTTGTTTGCTCCATGTTTTTAACAGTACATGAAGGCCTTTTTGATGACTGCAATATTGTTAATACACGTTTTATATTTGGGTCATGACTTAATGACATGTGGGTCCTGAGGCTAGACCAGTTGAGAACCACCGATCTAGAATATATCATAGAAATGATATACATATTTCCAGCAATTTGTTTTTAAGGTGAAGTTTAGTTATTGATTTACAATTCAAAAAAGAAAGAAATGCACATAGGTTGGCATTTAAATGACCTGCAACACTTTATATGCGTGTTCTGATAAGGTTCCACATCAACAGATCTGGGCATCCACTGTCGGCACTAGTTGGGTGATGGCCGCATCACGGGGGCTACGAATAAGTACAATTAGGTACAAAGCCATTTCTTTCATACATGGCTACTACGAGTAAAAAGGAGAAGAAAGTCACTATCAATTATCATAAAATGCAATTATAAAGCAAAAAAATGCTAAACTGGGTAACAATTTTAACTAAAACTATGGGCTGTGAATAACAATTACAATATCCCATTTCATTTTTTTTTTTAAACCTCCCCCCCCCCCCCCCCCCCCACCCAACTTGTTTCCCTTCCCAAGAATAATAGACAATGTTAACAACCCCTCCCACCCCAACCCCTGAAAACAAAAAACACATGCCAACTAACCAAAGGCTACTCCCAATGCAGACCCTCCAAACCCCCAACCTGACTATCAGGCATCTCTGTGAAAGCCAGACAGGCTAGTTTACTCAATGCAATAAACGGCTCAAAGTGCTGATTGGATTATTTTTCTAAAAGATTTGAGGAGGAAGGAAGAAGGCGGGGAGGTGAACCGTTTTCTTTTGCTGCGCGATAGCTTCCCCTGGTGGCACGGAAAGGCGCTGCCTCGGCTTTGTTCCGCATGAGTACAAAACACAGCTACCACATGCAAGCAGCCAGCACACCTTCTCGCTTCCTCTAATTCACCTGGCACTTGCCCAGAATGATTACATCTGTATTTTTACATCATATATATTTTTTTATAAATATATATATATTTAATATATGGCCCTTGTGGAAGAAAACATGAGTTTCACATTGACAAGACAGTACCATAATCTCTATATAGCCAAGTGGAAAGTGTTCTCAGTGTATGTGAGCTGGCAGCAGTCCGTTATTGTTGCACACATTAAAAACAAGGAAAGAAAAGACATATAAAACAAATCATCTCTGAAGTTGCACACGTACACTTCTGTATGTCTGGGTGCCCCGCCGGACAAAGCTCATCCATTCCCCACGTGTTTTCCTGAGTAATACTTTAAAACCTTGTAACAGACAATAACTTTATTTTTTGCTATTTCAGTTCTGGGCTGATCCCTGCCATCGTTATTACTTCCTTTTTTTCTTTTAAATCTTACACTTGTGAAGTTGATTGCTCAAATACGTATTATATATACGCTATTATATGCTTGTTTATTTATATAAAGAGTACTTTAATCATAAATTGACTAAATTAAGATGAACTAAATGGAGTGAATAATAAATGTATCTTCACACGCAAAAACATGGATCCCTACTATGATGATGACATTGCATTTGTAAGAGGCCTTGCA
>JAOPHQ010000460.1:2500-27114 GCA_030340625.1 Merluccius polli
ATGGCACAAATCAGTCAACACACACACACACGTGTAGTTGATATCATTTATTTAATACATTCATACATTTTCATTAATTTTTTCTGATTTCAGACGGTAATATTCGGCCTTCAGTTTTACTTGCCACTCTTTTGCCTTTAGGACCTTTTTCTGCCTTTTTAAAACCCCCATTTCCATCCTCAGTTTTTTCTCCGCTAGTGAAGTGGACCCAGCAGCAGGAGGGAGAGGAGAGGCAGCTGGGAGGGGGAGAGCTGGGAGGGGGAGAGCTGGGAGGGGGAGAGCTGAGAGGGGGAGAGCTGGGAGGGGGAGAAGAGGAGGAGCCGTCTGATATGATGCCGGACTTTCATCTTGACTTTCAACTTTGATCTTCCTGTGAGGAAGATATATATATATATATATAATTTGAAACACATTTTTGGGAAGTGGGTTGAACAGTTGCACATTGTAATTCTTCTGTAAATATTAAACAGAAAGGTTTTTCATGCAGCCTATTGCAATTACTGCACGCATACCCGTCAATGTCCTTCAGCAACTGGAGTGCAGGACCAGCCGCAGCCTCCAGGCCGCTGGCGCTGGCGTCCGAGCCGACGACGGCGTACAGCGCTACCGCAACGGGCGGTAACGGCGTTGGTGCAGATCCTCCTCCAACAAATGACATTTCAGTTTCATTCACGTTTCATATCACTGCAGCCTTTGTTAATTGTAAATTTAAGTCATGCAAATGCATTTCCCAAATGAATGCCAGCGGTGTTACTAATGACTCACCTGCAGCCGCGACGGCTCCGTCATAGTCGGCACTCTCCGACATCGACTGAGACTGCAGCGCATACCACGTCTTCTCACGGCCGCCGGTAGAGCGCCACACCGCAGGGAAGGAAGCATTGATGTTAAATGTCATTTCTAGTTTTAATTAATCTAATTTAATCTAATTAATTAGAGGCTTTCTAATTAATTAATCGAAATTAATCGCATTTTAATTGCATATAAATATTTGAGAACAGTGAGAAGTAATTTTTTTCACATGGATTTTCAGTATACCATTGAATAATGGCAATTTTTGCCATTAAGTGTAGCAATAGCATATTTAGAAATATAGTACATTTCAGAAATCCAGGCAGCCTATAGGTAGACCTTCTGTAAACTATAATACTTTGTTTTTTTAAGTAAAACAATACTTTCAAGTACATTCAGAACATTGGAAACCTGACTATTAGAAAACATCTCTCTGCTGCTTCAGAGGCCATAACAGACTTTGTTGATTTACCAACAGCTGGTTTCTCGCGCGCCGCGGACCTACGGCCGACGGGGGGGGGGGGGGGGGGCGATAGTAACACACCGCGGACCTATGACCGGTGGGGGGGTCTCAAAAAGGAGGACAAATACGCGTCCGGCTTGATGCTGCGCCGGACAGTCCGGCCTACAGCCGGACGAATGGCCGCCCTATACTTGAGGCTCGATGTGCTGCGGTGATATTGAACTCCTTGTTGCATAGCAACACACAACCGCTAGGGATGTCCGATATTATCGGCCCACCGATATTATCATATCATATCGATATTGGCATAAAAAAATCAATATCGGAAAATATCGGTATCGGTTTTTTAACCGACACCGAAATCGATTTTGAAATAATTTCAGACATCTGTTATGTTTCAAGTGAGGACGTGGTTTGATGACATCATCAAACGCGCCGTCTCCATAACAACCTGGGCTGTGCGTGTAGCGGGACGCTAGTTGTAGCTGTGGTTATGTCGGTGGTTTGGAGTTATTTCTAAGTTTCTACGTTGAATAGTAAAATAGGGGTCAGCGCAATATACTAACGCATTCTGCCAAACAGTCTCATCACAACCGGTTCAGTCCGCTGTACCGCTCACATTATTTTATTTATTAATCCTTCCAGACCGTCGCTATGGTTACCGGGGCTTCAGAGTAATGTGTCCGAGGAGAGCAGCCCTCTCCCGGACTCACGCAGCTTTTACCGCTGTTTTGTTTTTATTTATTAATCCACACTTCCGCTCGGCATAGAGCCCATTGCGGTTTGCAATGAGTGTAAAGCGGAGGTTTCACGTGGCGCATATATCGGTATCGGTTGATATCGGTATCGGAAATTAAGAGTTGAACAATATCGGTTATCGGTTATCGGTAAAAAAGCCAATATCGGAGATCCCTAACAACCGCTCTTATCGCCGCCTCCATCCGTTCTGTGTAACACAGTGTCCCACGGGGCCAAAGGTCTCCTCAGCTCTTCATGTTCATTGTGGTTTGTTGTTGTCTCATGAGCGCTAGTTGGTGCTGCAGTATAATCGGTCCGCCGGAAACTCATCCAGTGACAAACGTTCCGCGGTGCAAAAATAAGTGCGATTAAAATACGTCCATTTTTTTTAACGCGTTAATTATGGTGTAATTAATTAATCTTAATTAACGCGTTAAAGTCCCGGCCCTAGTTTTCATGTACCTTCGCTGTGTTGTGTTTTAGTGAGTGCCTTGAAGCTGCATTTTCAGCCCTGATGTTATTGTGACTGTACTGTATTTGTATGTTAGGTTTCCTATTCTCATGTGGCCGGGACTACGGCTGGAAGTCAGCCACTCGGCTAACGCTGCCTTATCTCTGCATCTCCTCGCTACAGTCGATTGATAGGGATTGTCCACAAAACTATAAATAAATAAACTAAACTAAACAGAGCCTACAACCTCACCGGACCCGGCCTATGGGTGGACTACAGGTCTGCACCCGCCTCCCCTTTTACCTTGTGCTGGGCGCTGTCGGCCGTGTCGGAGGTCTTGGCGGTGTTCATCTCACTCTGCAGCCGCTCCAACTTCCTGTGGAGCCTCCTGGCGGCCGCCAGGGCGCCAGGAGGCTCCTCGGCCAGCGGAGAGCGGCTCCTCCTCTCCCGCTCCTCCATCTCCTGCACCGTCTTCCTCAGGAGGTCGGTGTGGATCTCGTTGATCTCCAGACGCTCCTTCTCCTGCTTCAACTGGCACCCAGGAGGAGGAGGAGGGTGGGGGGGGGGGGGGAGGAGGAGGGGGAGGAGCAGCAGGAGGAGCAGGAGAAGGAGGAGGGGTTGAGATGAGGTACTTTAGGGCTTATAGGGGATTATACGATGTCTCCCATCATGACAAATCATTTCATGATGAATTACTAAACCAACATAACATTACACTGATCCTATGCTCCCAAGCTTTGAGACGCTCCCTAGTTTGGGTTCAGAGGAGCTTTGAGACGCTCCCTAGTTTGGGTTGAGAGGAGCTTTGAGACGCTCCCTAGTTTGGGTTGAGAGGAGCTTTGAGACGCTCCCTAGTTTGGGTTGAGAGGAGCTTTGAGACGCTCCCTAGTTTGGGTTGAGAGGAGCTTTGAGACGCTCCCTAGTTTGGGTTGAGAGGAGCTTTGAGACGCTCCCTAGTTTGGGTTGAGAGGAGCTTTGAGACGCTCCCTAGTTTGGGTTGAGAGGAGCTTTGAGACGCTCCCTAGTTTGGGTTCAGAGGAGCTTTGAGACGCTCCCTAGTTTGGGTTGAGAGGAACTTTGAGACGCTCCCTAGTTTGGGTTCAGATGAGCGGACGCCGTTACCTTCCTCTGCAGGCTGTCGGCCAGCAGTTGCTGGTCTTGGGGGAGGGGCTGGTCTTGGGGGAGGGGCTGGTCTTGGGGGAGTTGCTGGTCTTGGGGGAGGGGCTGGTCTTGCTGGGGCCGGTGGATGAACATATACGCCTTCTTCATGCTTTCCAAAATGTTGTGTTTGTTTTTTGTTGGCGGCAGATGACTGATAATGTCCGCCTCCAACTTCCCTGTGCGTCTGTGCATCTTGCTGATGAATAATACGGGCGTGTAGCCCAACACTGACAGTTTCTGGACCTGAAATGAAACAAATTAATCAACACATTTCCAATACATGAAACATAAATGGCAGTCCATCTACTATTTAAAGACCTGCAAGCAGCACAACACTCTTGAGTTCAAATGAGAAACAGATGACTGAGTGTATATATCGGTAATACTTCATTTCTACTCTTCATCCCCATCCCGAGTCCGTCAGTTAGGCGTAAAGCATTTTAATTCTAGCGCGTATATTCAGCTATTTGTCTATTTGCGTCAGAGACATGGGAAATATATGGACCTCTAAAGTTATTTTTATTTCATAGATGAAATCATTTTTCCTGATCTATTCTACAAATGGTGTCGTTACCCCATTACACATTATCAATGGAAGTGACAGAAGTTATGATGGGAGGGCTGACTTTCGACGGGGACAGATTATATTTTCTGGGCTGAAGGATCCTCAGGACAGACGGATGTGTTAATATAAATACTTTATGTACTTTGGGCTTAATATTGATTACCACTCAGTTAACGTAGCATTATTTTTACTTTTAGACCATTTTTACTTACCGCAATCTGGGCGGAGGCCACCACCCGCGCGGCGTTTTTATTCCTGAGCACCGCCTGGCGCCAGGCTTCGTTGATGTGGGCGGTGTTCAGCGGTCTGCGGCTCGGCAGCACAGACAGACAGGCGCCGCAGGTCTTCCGGTTCAGCTGTTGCGGTGCACTGCAGTTTGGACACGGCCGGGATTTGGGCTTCGTCATTCTTCGTTCCGTCCAGAGGAGAAGAGACAGTGAGAGGTATATAATAACAATATAATAACAATATATAGTTTAGTAGTGTGTATATGTATATATATATATATATATATATATATATATATATATATATTATATATACATTTATATATAGTAACAGACTATAAACAGACTGGGACAAACAAAAGACAGACAGTCAGGAACACCAATCAGAGGGGAGAGAGACAGATAGAGAGAGAGACAGACAGAGAGAGAGAGACAGACAGACAGACAGACAGACAGAGAGAGAGAGACAGACAGAGAGAGAGACAGAGAGACACAGAGAAAGAGAGAGAGAGAGAGAGAGAGAGAGAGAGAGAGAGAGAGAGAGAGAGAGAATACAACAGTATAATAAGATTCAGGACAAACGTGTCAGTGTCTACAAACAGCAGCGAGATCTCTGAGTTAGCTAACCTAGCTTAGCAAGCTAAGCTAGCTAAGCTAGGTTAGCTAGCTAGCAGAGGCTCTGTGCTTCGTTGCATTTCATTTGTTGTAACGGTTCAGTTATTATGTCTCTGTCCGCTCTTCCAGCGGAGTCCGACGTCAACAGACACCAGAATGACTCTTTCCGCCATAACTCCACTGTGGACATGTAAATAACTTCTCATCAACTGCTGCACTCACCTGGAACCGCGCCAGACGATGCTTTCTACGGTACGGCGGCCGAGAAGGGCCACAACACAGCAAACACCACAACACTGCAAACTCACAACACAGCAAACTCACAACACTGCAAACTCACAACACTCTCATCGGTTACACAACACGCGGTGCAGATATTCACAACACGAGCAAAGAGGAAACGAACTGCAAGTCAACGGAAGTGTTTCCGGGGGACCATAATACCGGACGGACCCGCAGCCGGTCGGCGGTTCTGTTCCGTCATTGGGTTACTGCGCTACAGAGGTTCCGTTTCTCTGTTATTAGGACACACGTGTCCGCGCGCTCTGATGACGGAGTGGTTTTGTGTGTTTTCAACATATTACGTCATTGTCCCCATAACGTATCAGTCCACGCAGATAATTAGTGTGCTAGCTTTATAGCTAGCACACTATTGTTATTCCCACTATTTATTTATTTATTTATTATTATTATTATTATTATTATTAGTGGGCTAGCTTTATAGTTAGCACACTATTGTTATTCCCACTATTTATTTATTTATTATTATTATTATTATTATTATTATTATTATTATTATTATTATTATTAGTGCCACGGGGCCATCGCACCGAGCACTGGTGTTACCTATTGTACCTATTGTTATACTGTGGATTTTTTCTTATTCCTCTTCCGGACACATTTTCGATTCGCTACTAGTCCTACAACTCGAAGAGTTTTGATATATCATTTGTCCTACAACTCGAAGAGTTGTAGGACAAATGATATGTCAAAATGTGCGTCTTCATTGGGATCGGTGTGCTATTGAATTTCTTTAAATAATACGAAGTTTTCGCGACGTAAGTCGCGAAAAACAGCGAAAAAAGTCCCATAGAGAATGAATGGGAGGAGGTAAAAAAACAAAGACTTTTCGTACTGCCTACTGCAGTCTGCTGCTCCGGCATACTTTCACCTAGAAACTCAATTTAACCTTTAAACAGTAGACACAAGTGTTGTGTATTTGGTGTATTATTCCACGTTTTGATATGTCATATCGTTTTTAATCAATCACTGATCAATGACCATGATCATTTTGGGATAAATTATGAGATTATAATGGGTGTGTATTGCGAGGAATGTTCGCGTCAGAGTGCAGTTAGAGTGGGAGAGAGCCCAAAATTAATCCAGATTTTTTCTCTTTCTACGCTGCTCCTGGCCACAGTTTACACTTTACACACATGATTTTTTCCAAATTTGTAGACAAACTTGTTCTGTCTCTCACAATGTGCTCAAATAATCAGAGAGACGTACAGAATTTGAATCAGCAGCCTCTAAGTGCGGCCAGTCTGTCTCTGCTCCTCATCGACTCCAATACAAATATTTTCAGAGAGAAGCAGAACGGACCCCTGTTTTAAACTTGCAAGTGTGTCCACAATATTTACTGTAGAAACACTGTAGAAACACCAAATCGTTCAGGAAGTCCTTACAGTGATGATGGTCTCGTTTGTTTTCTGATACGTGCTGCCGTTTTGTCAGAATAAGCCCAAATGTGAGACCAGTGCAGAGGCAGAAAAGCGCTATTTTCCTCAACGGTTCTTTCAGCCTCAGCCTGGGGGCTGTCATCGCGCGCAGGTGTGTGCGCGTGATCTAATTACGGTTGGTGACGTCAGTTTAACTGGCGCGGCTGTTGTCAGGCAAACTCTACAGATATCCGTCGTCTGATTGGACGGCGGATACAAGAGGACTCCTATTGGTCACCGCCGATCTGCTCTTCCGCGTTGATGACGCTACACAGGAAAACATTGCTATGATGGCCGCGGTACGGGAAAGAGATGGCGGCGGGACACGGGAAAGAGATGGCGGCGGTACACGGGAAAGAGATGGCGGCGGTAGACGGGAACTGCTTCTGGTAAGATTCGCCGTTTTGAATCTCAAATACAGATCCACGGTGGTGTGTTAAACCCCCCCCCCCCACACACACACACACACGGAGAACGCGCTGTTTTATCCTAGCATGTGTCGCCGTGCTTAGGCTTAGGGATTTCTTAAGAACACACAATGAGAAGTAATACTCTTTGTTTGAGACTGAATCTCTCCGTTTAATGGCGCATAATCACTCCTCGCTAGAACAACATTACCTCCTCACCGGAACCACACACACGTCGCCAATCACCATGGCAACTCCATAAACAAATCCACTGGAGTGTTACATTACGTTTTGAATCTCAAATGGACCATTGAAATATGCTACAGGTCCACAGTTGTGTGTTAAAACCCGCCGCGCACACACACACGCACACACACACGCGTTTTTTTTCCAATGTGAAACACGGGAGGACACGCTGTATTTATCAAATTGATTGGGTCTTATTAGTCATATATACCTTTTGTCATTTAATCCTTCTTGTGTGGGTACTCCTTTCCCATTGCCATGGCTACGCGACGGATACTGCGCTCTGTAGCGCTCCAATCAGTGGCGGTTGTAGGGGGGGGGGCCAGCGGGGGCCAGTGCCCCCCTAACTCTGAGTCCGGACCCCAGAGTTATTAAAATACAATTAATCGGTATTTTAATGAATTAATGACACATTTAGGTATGTAATTCCAATTTTAATTAATTAATTGCACATTTAAGTTATTATTTAATGGTGTATTTATTTATTTTTGGCACTTTTAGTCCTCCATAAAACTGTACTGTATCTTGATTACTTGACTTGATTCGTGTGTGTGTGTGTGTGTGTGTGTGTGTGCGCGCATGCGTTGGCAATGGCGGACGCTGGGCCGCCGCAAACACTAAAAACATCTCGCCCGTCGTAACTGCCGCCGAAAACGCAGAAAAAGATGTCTAATATGCAGCCAAGACTACTCTTCATAATGTGCTTGGTAACAACTCTGAAGGTGACCCTAAAAGAAGCTGTATCAGCAGTAATTGGTAGCCTCTACATATGGAGGCGTAGATGTCACCTGTACCCTTAATGTGCATTATGGACTAGGTTATTGGCTGCTGTTGTACACCTTTTTATCAAATTTGGATTATGCCATGATATATGCTTATCTTCTAATCCAAATAAAGCGTTAAAGTGTGTGTGTGTGTGTGTGTGTGTGTGCAGACAACATGGAAGATCATCACGTGTACGTGTGTGTGTGTGTGTGTGTGTGTGCAAACAACATGGAAGATCATCGTGTGTGTGTGTGTGTGTGTGTGTGTGTGTGTGTGTGTGTGTGTGTGTGTGTGTGTGTGTGTGTGTGTGTGTGTGTGTGTGTGTGTGTGTGTGTGTGTGTGTGTGTGTGTGTGCAGACAACATGGAAGACCATTACTGCCCTCTCGCTTAACTCTACTCTGCCTGCAACCCTTTTCATCATTTTTTTTGTAACTTTGTTTCCCACATAATGAGGTTGAAAGGGCATAGGTTACTGTATGAATAAGTACTTCAAAAAGGAACGTTTGTTGTAGGTGTGCTCCTTGTATATAATATCATAATGTCACTACATATTACATAATGTACGCACTCCCGTGGCACTTTCAAAATTTCCCCCGAGGGAATTTTCTAGTTATTATTATTATATGTTCCTCCCAAAATTTGGCCCTTAACTACTTCGTCATTCTTTGTGCTATAGAAACTTCATTCAAACTTTAAAATATTCAGCTACTTTAGGAGTCAACCGTCTTTTCAATTTTTTTTATAGTTTTTATAGTTTTTAATATTTTTAAGTTTTATTGATAGTTTTTGTCCCATTGAAATGAATGAATGGAATGTTCAGTTGTTGGAGTGATGGCAGTTGGTGATTTGAAAATATCCACACATTTTACAAACTGCCGCTACTTCTACTTCTTTTCACAGTACTTTTACATATTATACATCAAAAGATTCGTATTTTCACGCTGTCACTCACATTCAAATATCTAAGCGATAGCATTTATAGTTTTTGAATTATTAATGTTTGTTTGACACTCACTCTTCCAATACACACACATTGGCGCTCCACTCTGGTCGCAGCTGGTCATTTCAAAGTCATACCAGTTTTCTAACTTGTCGATACTCCAACACTTTGTAAGCTACACGGACATACACTCACCGGCCACTTTATTAGGTACACCTGTCCAACTGCTCGTTAACGCAAATTTCTAATCAGCCAATCACATGGCAGCAACTCAATGCATTTAGGCATGTAGACATGGTCAGGACGATCTGCTGCAGTTCAAACCGAGCATCAGAATGGGGAAGAAAGGTGATTTAAGTGACTTTGAACGTGGCATGGTTGTTGGTGCCAGACGGGCTGGTCTGAGTATTTCAGAGACTGCTGATCTACTGGGATTTTCACGCACAACCATCTCTAGGGTTTACAGAGAATGGTCCGAAAAAGAGAAAATATCCAGTGAGCGGCAGTTCTGTGGGCGCAAATGCCTTGTTGATGCTAGAGGTCAGAGGAGAATGGCCAGACTGGTTCGAGCTGATAGAAAGGCAACTGTAACTCAAATAACCACTCGTTACAACAGAGGTATGCAGAAGACCAGGGAGGGGCGTCTGCACAGCCGCCCCTCCCCCCACTGGAGTGGTGGGGGGAGGGGCGGCTGTCAACATGTCACGTGGTTTTATCAACCCACACTAAATCATATTAGTTATTTCAATTCATCTGTGTGTGTGTGTGTGTGTGTCCATGACTTTAGATGAGGCCTCAGAGGAACCGTTCATCCCCAACGAAGCGCTGGAACAAGAGCTGCAGCGCTTCGGGAAGATGGCGAGTGGGTTTAAGACGGTGGGTTTAGGTTGCAAGAGCGACAAACTAAAGCACGTCCAGTCCTTCAGGAGACGGGTGCATATGTTCCTCACCTGTCCGTCGCAGACGCTGGACGTGTCCTTTAGAGTCCGACACGGAGAGGGGAACTATATGGTGTATGCCAGCTCAGGGAGTATGAAATGCTTTGAGTGCGGGGATGTGGGGCACAGGCGGGCCGCCTGTCTGCATAGACCCGCGGGGGGACGCACTCAGACCGCCGCGGCGGCGACCGCTGCTAAACAGCGGAGCGGCCCCGCTCCTCCGGCAGAGTCTGGTGGAGGACAGGCTTCCGGCAGACAGACGGAGGAGCGGGTGGCTGAGACAGCACCTGAGACAGCGGTGGTGGACAGCTCCGCTGTGGACAGCTGAGCTTTGGAGGGTTAAACATCCGAGCGTTAGACAGTACACATGGGTGAAGGTGGTGGATGGGAGGGTGAGTGCAGCCAGATTAGAATATACATGTCACATTCACACAGCAATAGATTATTAAACAGTCACATTTTTCCAGTAGGGTTCACTGATCACCATTTAGTCACTTTAGATTTTCACATCACACAAACACCCAAATGCACCTCATATTGGCACTTTAATGTAAAGCTGCTGCGGGACACAGACTTTTGCACAAAATTTGAGGTTTTCTGGGATTTTTGGAGGGGGAGGAAGGGTGAGTTTGAGTCTTTGAGTCGGTGGTGGGAGGTAGGTAAGGTACACATTAGGGTTTTCTGTCAGCACTACACTAGTCACTCCACAACACGTATCAGGAACACCATACAGCAGTTGGAGCACGACATCAGGGACATGGAGGACAGGCTTCACACACACCACAGCATAGACACACACACACTGCACCAAAAGAAACAGGAACTGAGCACGTTTTTACAGGAGAGGGTTAACGGGGTTTTAGTTAGAGCACGGTTCACCTCCTCCTCAGGAGGTGAACCGTGCAGGTGAACCTCACTTCCTCAGCTCAGCTCTGAGGACAGTCTCTCGCTGGACGGTTTAGTTTCGCTGGAGGAACTTACCACTGCTGTGGGACAGATGGCCTCTGGGCCCCGGGACTGGATGGTCTGCCGGCGGATGTATATAAACATTTCTGGAGTTCGTTGGGTGCTGACCTGTTGGGGGTCCTGCAGGAGTGCTCAGGGTCAGGATTGCTGCCGGCCTCCTGGCGGAGTGCCGTTCTATCGCTCATCCCGAAAAAAGGAGATTTGGCCCTTTTAAAAAACTGGAGGCCTGTGGCGTTATTATGCAGACTATAAACTTTTTGTCTAAGGTGCTCGCCAACAGGCTAAAAAAAGTACTGGACCAGGTCATACACAGGGACCAGTCGTACTGTGTCCCGGACAGGTCCATTATGGACAACCTGTTTTTAATGAGAGACTTGATTGATGTATGCAAATTGTACAGTTTTGACACAGGGGTGTTTTCACTGGACCAGGAGAAAGCGTTTGACAGGGTGGATCATGGTTTTCTTTTTGGTACTTTAAGGGCTTTTGGTTTTGGTGGTGGGTTTTTGTCACTGCTGGGTTTGTTGTATACAGATGCTTGTTGTTTGGTGAAGGTGGGTGGAGGGCTGAGCTGTCAGGTCAGAGTTGGGAGGGGCATTAGACAGGGCTGTCCCATTTCTGGACAGCTCTACAGTTTATATTTATATTAGTATATTTGTTTTATATTTATATTTGTATATTTGTGTTTTATATTTATATTTGTGTTATATTTATATTTGTGTTTTATATTTATATTAGTATATTTGTTTTATATTTATATTAGTATATTTGTGTTTTATATTTATATTTGTATATTTGTGTTTTATATTTGTATATTTATATTTGTATATTTGTGTGTTGTATATTTATATTTGTATATTTGTGTGTTGTATATTTATGTGTATATTTGTGTGTTGTATATTTATATTTGTATATTTGTGTTTTATATTTATATTTGTATATTTATATTTGTATATTTGTGTGTTGTATATTTATATTTGTATATTTGTGTGTTTTATATTTATATTTGTGTTGTATATTTATATTTGTATATATGTGTGTTGTATATTTATATTAGTATATTTGTAAGTTTTATATGTATATGTGTATATTTGTGTGTTTGGTTGATGTGGTGCTTTATGGTTTTTGTTTCAGTACAATGAACACTTTGATCACTGGAAGAGTATATTTTACTGTATGGAAATCCGGTGCAGTGCATAAATACAAAAACAAAAGAGTCAGAAAAGAGGATTTGGCATTCGTTGTTTGATAGAGATATTCATACAGTATTGATATTCAGTTTCGTCATTATCATTATATACACACCTGTTAAATACTGCGACACACTGGAGATGATAGAAAATATAACTTCACTTTCCTACTTCAATGTTATTAAGTGAGGTGTTAAAAAAATACATGAGAGTTTATAACCGCGTCCGCTAAAACACGCCTGGCGCGCGGCGGCGGCGGAGAGGAACAGCAAAATAAACCTCATGCCTGAAAAGGAACAAGTACAAAAATAATTGCGATATATAAGATACTGTATATTAAAAGCTGTTTTACGCGTCTTTCGTCGTGATGAGCAAAATGAATTCACCGCTACGTTATACCGAGCGGCGGCGCGTCGTCAGTCCTCTCCGTCTCCTCAGCGGCCAATCGCCTCTCAGCTTTTCTTCTTCTTCTTCGACGTCGTGACAGAGGAAGCGGTTCGTTGTTATTTACAGATTTATACACATCAGAAAACAGTCCTACGCTTTATCCTTATATGTGCTAAAAACTGAAAGAGAGAGATGAGGAACACAACCGACCGCTGACACCAACTCAGTCCGGCTGTCCTCCCCCATGTAGCGGCGGTCCAGAAGCTAACGCTGCGCCGCCTGGGAGGCTGGCGGCGTTAGCAACACTGGCGTTAGCAACACTGACGTTAGCAACACTGGCGTTAGCAACACTGACTAGCGCGTTTCCATGTTTGGACCGTTTGTCTGGCAACGCTTACGACGTCACACAGACATGATGAACTAAATGTTGACCCCTCCCCCCGATCCCAGGCGAACATGAAGCCCCGCCCCCAGACCAAGAAGCCCCGCCCCCAGACCAAGAAGCCCCGCCCCCAGACCAGGTCATGGCGAGATGATAGTTTGACGAGTCGTCTGTCCCGGCGTTGCAGTTCTTTAAGCAGCAGCTAGAGAGATGCGGAGGACCAGGTCCTAGTACCGGGTCAGACGGGGGGGCCCCCCAGGACCGGGTCCTAGTACCGGGTCCTAGTACCGGGTCAGACGGGGGGGGCCCCCAGGACCAGGTCCTAGTACCGGGTCAGACGAGGGGGGCCCCCCCAGGACCGGGTCCTAAGACCGGGTCAGACGGGGGGGGCCCCCCCAGGACCGGGTCCTAGTACCGGGTCCTAATCGCGGGTCCTAGTACCGGGTCAGACGGGGGGGGGGCCGTTGATGTAGCTCAGCATGGGGTAGAAGGAGTGGGCCAAGGTGTTGGACTGGCCGCAGGTGTAGTCCTCCTCCGTCATGGGCGCCAGGAAGTAGGCCACGCCCACCAGCAGCAGGAGCAGGAGGAGCTGGAGGGGGAGCGCCACCCAGAGGACGCGCCGCAGGAACACCCAGCAGGAGGAGGAGGAAGAGGAGGAAGAGGAGGAGGAGCAGGAGGAGGAGGGCTCGCTCCGGCCCGGCTCAGAATGGGAGGAAACGGACCCAACGCCGCTGGGAGACCTGGTCACACACACACACACACACACACACACACACACACACACACACACACACACACACACACACACACACACACACACACACACGATGGAACAAGGCAACCAACAGTTGTTTTAGTGGACTTGGTCTCCTGCTGACCGGTTCATCCATCTCTCGCGGCCATTTTCTTTAAAGGTTCACAAACACAAACTAAAAACACTCTAAGTGACGAAATCTAATTTTACAAAACAAAAACATTAAACCTTTACTATCAAACTCAGTAGGTGAGTTTTTTCCCATGCGTGTTTAACAATTCTCTCTCTCTCTCTCTCTCTCTCTCTCTCTCTCTCTCTCTCTCTCTCTCTCTCTCTCTCTCTCTCTCTCTCTCTCTCTCTCTCTCTCTCTCTCTCTCTCTCTCTCTCTCTCTCTCTCTCTCTCTCTCTCTCTCTCTCTCTGAGATGAGGATAAACACATTAGTAAAGTATTAACTTTACTATTAGTAAAGTTAATACTTTACTAATAGTAAAGTTACTACTTTACTATTAGTAAAGTTAATACTTTACTAATAGTAAAGTAGTAACTTTACTATTAGTAAAGTTAATACTTTACTAATAGTAAAGTAGTAACTTTAATAATAGTAAAGTATTAACTTTACTATTAGTAAAGTATTAACTTTACTATTAGTAAAGTTAATACTTTACTAATGGTAAAGTAGTAACTTTACTATTATTAAAGTTAATACTTTACTAATAGTAAAGTATTAACTTTACTATTAGTAAAGTATTAACTTTACTAATAGTAAAGTTACTACTTTACTATTAGTAAAGTTAATACTTTACTATTAGTAAAGTATTAACTTTACTAATAGTAAAGTTACTACTTTACTATTAGTAAAGTTAATACTTTACTCATAGTAAAGTATTAACTTTACTATGAGTAAAGTTAATACTTTACTATGAGTAAAGTAGTAACTTTACTATTAGTAAAGTTAATACTTTACTAATAGTAAAGTTACTACTTTAAAGTAGTAACTTTACTATTAGTAAAGTAGTAACTTTACTATGAGTAAAGTTAATACTTTACTAATAGTAAAGTAGTAACTTTACTATTAGTAAAGTTAATACTTTACTAATAGTAAAGTATTAACTTTACTATTAGTAAAGTTAATACTTTACTAATAGTAAAGTTAATACTTTACTAATAGTAAAGTTACTACTTTACTATTAGTAAAGTTACTACTTTACTATTAGTAAAGTTAATACTTTACTATTAGTAAAGTATTAACTTTACTATTAGTAAGTATTAACTTTACTATTATTAAAGTTAATACTTTACTATTAGTAAAGTATTAACTTTACTATTATTAAAGTTAATACTTTACTATTAGTAAAGTATTAACTTTACTATTAGTAAAGGATTAACTTTACTAATATTAACTTTACTAATAGTAAAGTAGTAACTTTACTATTAGTAAAGTTACTACTTTACTATGAGTAAAGTAGTAACTTTACTCATAGTAAAGTAGTAACTTTACTATTAGTAAAGTTAATACTTTACTAATAGTAAAGTAGTAACTTTAATAATAGTAAAGTATTAACTTTACTATTAGTAAAGTTAATACTTTACTAATGGTAAAGTAGTAACTTTACTATTAGTAAAGTTACTACTTTACTATGAGTAAAGTATTAACTTTACTCATAGTAAAGTAGTAACTTTACTATTAGTAAAGTTAATACTTTACTAATAGTAAAGTAGTAACTTTACTATTATTAAAGTTAATACTTTACTAATAGTAAAGTAGTAACTTTAATAATAGTAAAGTATTAACTTTACTATTAGTAAAGTATTAACTTTACTATTAGTAAAGTTAATACTTTACTAATAGTAAAGTAGTAACTTTACTATTATTAAAGTTAATACTTTACTAATAGTAAAGTAGTAACTTTAATAATAGTAAAGTATTAACTTTACTATCAGTAAAGTATTAACTTTACTATTAGTAAAGTTAATACTTTACTAATGGTAAAGTAGTAACTTTACTATTATTAAAGTTAATACTTTACTAATAGTAAAGTATTAACTTTACTATTAGTAAAGGATTAACTTTACTATTAGTAAAGGATTAACTTTACTAATATTAACTTTACTAATAGTAAAGTAGTAACTTTACTATGAGTAAAGTTAATACTTTACTCATAGTAAAGTATTAACTTTACTCATAGTAAAGTTAATACTTTACTCATAGTAAAGTATTAACTTTACTAATAGTAAAGTAGTAACTTTACTATTAGTAAAGTTAATACTTTACTAATAGTAAAGTAGTAACTTTACTAATAGTAAAGTATTAAATTTAATAATAGTAAAGTTACTACTTTACTATCAGTAAAGTTAATACTAATAGTAAGTTAATACTTTAGTATTAACTTTACTATTAGTAAAGTTAATACTTTACTAATAGTAAAGTTACTACTTTACTAATAGTAAAGTTAATACTTTACTATTAGTAAAGTTAATACTTTACTATTAGTAAAGTATTAACTTTACTATTATTAAAGTTAATACTTTACTATTATTAAAGTTAATACTTTACTATTATTAAAGTTAATACTTTACTAATAGTAAAGTATTAACTTTAATAATAGTAAAGTTAATACTTTACTATTCTGTTTCTCTCTCTCTCTCTCTCTCTCTCTCTCTGTCTCTGTCTCTCTCCGTCGCTCTCTCTCGTGATTTTCAGTCCAATAAGAAGTCAGTAATAGGAAGAAGGCGATGGACACAGAAACACAATTCACTTTTCTTTTCCATCCACTGGAGCGTTTGCAAGCTGAGTTACACACATGCAGTGGGAGACGCTCATATCAAAAGGATTTAAAGGATTTAAAGGGATCTGCTGGAGAAATGCAGACAGCCAAGCAGGAGCGAAGCACAACATACTGAACATAAAGGGCAAAAGGATTGTTTTTTAGTTTTAAAAAAAGGATTATTGTTATTGTCACCATCTGGAAACTCTGAATACTTTATACTCACCTCCCAGGAAAGTCAAGCTAAACAGCGGCCAATAGGCGTGTTAGTCACTCACCTTCCTCTGTGTGGTATATTACTACTACTACTACTAATACTACTAATAATACTACTACTAATAATAATAATCATAATAATAATAACTACTACTACTAATACTAATACTACTAATACTACTACTACTAATAATAATCATAATAATAGTAACTACTACTACTACTGTACACACTGCTGTCTGCCGTCTCTATTGGGCCCTCTGGTCCCACTGAAATGGTTCTTAATGTTCCCTATGACCCCTGTGACCCCTATGACCCCTGTGACCCCTGTGACTCCTGTGACCCCAATGACCCCTATGACCCCTGTGACCCTGACCAACATGGAGATGTGAGATCAGCTGATGGCAGATTGAGGGGGGGGGGGGGGGGATGGTGGATGGGAGGAGTAATAGAAAGAGAAGAAGAAGAAAGAGGAGAGAGAAAGAAAAACAGCTGCAGCCTTTTTCTTTGTTCATTGCAGACACTTTTTTTCGGCTCTGCGATTCAAAGACAAAGTGTGTGTGTGTGTGTGTGTGTGTGTGTTTACGTATGTGTGTGTGTGCGCGCGCTGCGTTGTAGCGTAAACGGGGCGTGTTAGCTAGAGAGAGATCCTCTGGTTGGCCAAGTAGCTCAGCCGGAGGATGGCCTTGCAGGCGGCGCCCCCCGGTGGGGGACCTGGTGGTGCAGGCGCTTGGACCCCCCCCCCCCTAGCCTACACACAGGGTCTGGACGCGTTAGAGAAGATGATGGAAACCATTGTCATGAGCCACCAATCGGGTGTGAAGCCACACTGGGGGGGACAGGGGGGCGTCGCTGTGGGAGGGCTGGGGGCAAGCCTTGGGGGAGGAGGAAGGGGAGGAAGGGGAGGGGCTTGAGGAGGGGCGTGTGTTAGTAAACACAGACAGGCCTTGTGGCCAAGTGCATCATGGGTAGGATGAGTTCCATTATCTTCCGGCTGGGGGGGGGTGAACAGTACCTGTGGCGTGAGAGGAGGACTGAGGCTCCCGGCCGAGACTCACTACTTTTGCCCCGTTGCTGTTTGCAATGAACAGGAAGGGGGGGGGAGTGGGGGGGGTAACAGAAAGAAAGTATGTTTCAGTCCAGGCAAATAAAACACAAAGCTCCCCATGAAAGAAACTCTCCCAAAACAACTGGAAATATAAAGTAGGAGTGCGATGGACCGGGAAGGCAGCAAGACAGTGAGGAGAGTCTGCTTCTGTTTCAAAGCTCAGCTGCTTTGAAAGCACTCAGCTGCTGCCGCAGCGTCGTCACGGCAACAGACAACTGAGTTCATCTCCCAACGCAGAAACGACCGCATGAGAAGCACGGGTTGAACGCCGACACGGCAGCGTCACGCACGCCGACGCGGCGGCGTCACGCACGCCGACACGGCGGCGTCACGCACGCCGACGCGGCGGCGCCACGCACGCCGTTAAACGCTCTGCTTATTTGGATTGACGAACAAACGAGTCACAAGTTGTGAATCAAAAATTATCTGTGAAATGAATTTACAGCAGCGGAATCTGTTGTAAAATAACAAAGAGACACTTTCCCACAACAACATGAGGATGAACACATTAGTAAAGTTAATACTTTACTAATAGTAAAATATTAACTTTAAAGTTAATACTTTACTATTAGTAAAGTAGTAAATGTACTAATAGTAAAGTTACTACTTTACTATGAGTAAAGTATTAACTTTACTATTAGTAAAGTTAATACTTTACTAATAGTAAAGTTACTACTTTACTATTAGTAAAGTTAATACTTTACTATGAGTAAAGTAGTAACTTTACTCATAGTAAAGTTAGTAAGTATTAACTTTACTAATAGTAAAATATTAACTTTAAAGTTAATACTTTACTATTAGTAAAGTAGTAAATGTACTAATAGTAAAGTAGTAACTTTACTATGAGTAAAGTATTAACTTTACTATTAGTAAAGTTAATACTTTACTAATAGTAAAGTTACTACTTTACTATTAGTAAAGTTAATACTTTACTATGAGTAAAGTAGTAACTTTACTCATAGTAAAGTTAGTAAGTATTAACTTTACTAATAGTAAAGTATTAACTTTACTATTAGTAAAGTTACTACTTTACTATTAGTAAAGTTACTACTTTACTAATAGTAAAGTTAATACTTTAATATTAGTAAAGTTAATACTTTACTATGAGTAAAGTAGTAACTTTACTCATAGTAAAGTTAGTAAGTATTAACTTTACTAATAGTAAAGTATTAACTTTACTATTAGTAAAGTTAATACTTTAATATTAGTAAAGTATTAACTTTACTAATAGTAAAGTTAATACTTTACTAACAGTAAAGTTAATACTTTAATATTAGTAAAGTTAATACTTTACTATGAGTAAAGTAGTAACTTTACTCATAGTAAAGTTAGTAAGTATTAACTTTACTAATAGTAAAGTATTAACTTTACTATTAGTAAAGTTAATACTTTAATATTAGTAAAGTATTAACTTTACTAATAGTAAAGTTAATACTTTACTAATGTTTTTAAGAGCTAAATAGGAGAGTAGAGGGATGTCTGGAACAAAACAGTCAAAAATAAAAACTTGTCTGCTTTGAAATGTCCAAAGTTGAAAGACAACTTTAAGTTAAGTGACAGTTGAGAGATTTTAAGTTAAGTGACCGTTAGTGCACTTAACTTAAAACATTTTAAGGCAGCACAGACTAACTTTTTCTTTTCAAAAAAACAATCTTTTGGTAAATGTGAAACAAAAAGTCCCCAAAAGTGAAAACAACCAGAAAAGAGTTAATAAAAGAGAGAGAGAGAGAGAGAGAGAGAGAGAGAGAGAGAGAGAGACAGAGAGAGAGAGAGACAGAGAGAGACAGAGAGAGAAAGAGAGAGAGAGAGAGAGACAGAGAGAGAGAGATAGAGAGACAGAGAGAGAGAGACAGAGAGAGAAAGAGAGAGACAGAGAGAGAGACAGACAGAGAGAGAGACAGAGAGAGAGACAGAGAGAGACAGAGAGAGAGAGAGAGAGAGAGAGAGAGAGAGACAGAGAGAGAGAGAGAGAGACGATTTCTCTGTCGCTGTGTCGATTGATCTGAGAATAAAGAAGATAACATGAAGACAAGAAAAGCTTTTGGAAAGAGGGATTGAGAAGGTGTGGAGGTGTGAATGTGTGGAGATGTGAAGGTGGATTTGTGACGGTGTGGAGGTGGAGGTGTGGAGGTGTGGAGGTGGATGAGCGGAGGTGTGAATGTGTGGAGGTGTGGAGGTGGATTTGTGACGGTGTGGAGGTGTGGAGGTGGAGGTGTGGAGGTGTGGAGGTGATTCAGGTCTTCTCCTGTGGCTGTGAGGACATCTGACCAGGGTGTGTGTGTTTTTAGGAGCCCAGCGTGACGGTGGTCAGGCGTGTGCGTGTTACCGATCGGCGGCGGCTCGGCGTACTCCGCCCCGACGCCGGACTGACCGAACCAGAGGTGTCCACCTCATCAGTGGACGACCAAGAAGACAGGTCCTGGGAGAGAGAGACAGACAGAGAGAGAGACAGGGAGGGAGAGACAGAGAGAGAGACAGAGAGACAGAGAGACAGAGAGAGACAGAGAGAGAGAGAGAGAGACAGACAGGGAGACAGACAGGGAGAGAGAGAGAGACAGAGAGAGAGAGAGAGAGAGAGAGAGAGACAGAGAGAGAGAAGAGAGACAGACAGACATATTGTCACTAACAATATTACATTACGGTAGAAAGACAATAATATATAAAAACAGATATGCAGAAGTACACAATCTGATAATTCATAATAATAAATAAATCGTCAATCAGCTAGAAGGTTCCTGGAGGTCCAGGCTGGAGGTCCAGGCTGGAGGTCCAGACTGGAGGTCCAGGCTGGAGGTCCAGGCTGGAGGTCCAGGCTGGAGATCCAGACTGGAGGTCCAGACTGGAGGTCCAGACTGGAGGTCCAGGCTGGAGGTCCAGGCTGGAGGTCCAGACTGGAGGTCCAGGCTGGAGGTCCAGGCTGGAGGTCCAGACTCGAGGTCTGGAGGTCTGACCTGCTGGCTGCTGCTGATGTCCAGGATCTTGGCCAGCTCCCGCAGGTCCCGCGTCGCCCCCTTCAGGAGCAGCTTGAGGCGGTTCCCGATCACGTGGACCTTCTCCTTGGCCTCCAGGCAGTCGGCTCCGGGGGCGGTGACCAGCAGCTGGAGGGACATGTCCTGCAGCAGCGCCACCTTCATCTGGGAGTCCAGCAGCTCCCGCCGGATTTGCTGTGGGAGAGAGAGGGGAGGGATGGGGGAGTCAAATATGTTTGGTGAGATGTTTAACACCATGGAAGGCTTAAAGCTGCAGTGTGTAGGATCCAGTGGCACCTAGTGGTGAGGTTGCAGATTACAACCTCACCCCCCCTCCCCCCCTCCCCCCTCCCTTTCCAGTGACCCAGGGGAAGCTATGGTGGCCTGTAAGGTAAACAATATGAATATTATCTTCCATTTCTGCCAAGTCCTCTACACACTGCACCTTTAAGATCAGAGGGAAGTTCAGGTATTAAGATAAGTTGAGGCTGAGCTGAGTAAAAGTAAAGTGAGGTTAAATTGTCTCAAAGGAAATGTTTCTGTTTGGACTGTAATTCATACAAAACGAACGTTTTGCGTAACACGAAGCGTGACGCAGCGCTACGCTAACACGCTACGCTATGCTAACACGCAGCGCTACGCTAACACGCTACGCTAACACGCTACGCTAACACGCAGCGCTACGCTAACACGCTACGCTAACACGCAGCGCTACGCTAACACGCTACGCTAACACACAGCGCTACGCTAACACGCTACGTCTGTGTAGCCTTGAGGTGGAACCGATCAGGACATGAGTTTGAACCGCGTCGAATCCCAGGGAAAGGACTTCATCACTGAGTATGACATCACTGTCATACTCAACAACAACACATTCATGAGTCCAGGGGTCACCAGGAGCGGTCTGGACCGGGGAGACCCGGTCTGGACCGGGGAGACCCGGGACCCGGAGGCCGGCGTACCGTCAGGGTCTTGTGGTGCTGGTGCAGCGTGTCGCTGTCCTGGATGGGGTCTATGGGGACGACCTCGTTCCTCCGGCGGTCGATGTTCTCCAGCCACAGCAGGAGGCCGTGGCTCATCTCGTGGAAGTCCTGCAGACCACCACAGGACTGGTTTTAGTTAAGGTTTTAGTATCTACTCTCACTACATGGAGGAGATCAGATGGTCCACACAAACGTTACGGTTCACTGAATCTCAGCTCCACTGCCACTCGATTGACGACAGAAGAACACACTGAGCTCAGTGTACTGAACTATGATTGTGTTTCTAACACGTTTTCTGGGGCAGGAGAGTCTCCTGAAGTGCTTCAGGACTTTCGACTCCTGGAGGACAGAGTGGACCTAATGAAGAGCCTGGGCGGATTCACAAAGCATTCTTAAGAAGAAAAAAGTTCTTAAGTCGCACTTTTTTCTTAACTATGTTCTTAAGACAAAATTTAAGAAGATTTGATATTCTTGAAGAATTTCTTAGTTTTTTCTTAACTTTTTTCTTAACTTTCTTCTTAAGTTTTTTCCTAAGAAAGTATTTAAGAACAAATGAGATTCTTGAAGACACAGTTCTTGAATTTCTTCTCAAGTTTCTTCACAACTTTAAGATAACCCTTCACCAGTCCTACAACAGCTGCAGTGAACGTATATACTGTATATATATATATATATATATATATATATATATATATATATATATATATATATATATATATATATATATACAGTATATATGACATTTATATGAATTCATGAATATATTACTTAAGCGTTTAAGAAGATTCTTAGGAACTTCTTATATTTTTTCTTAAGAATCTTCTTAAGTTTTATCCGTCCAAAATGTTAGTGAATCCGTCCCCAGAATCCCAACACCTCAACAACTCAACACCTCAACAACTCAACTCCTCAACACCTCAACCCCTCAACTCCTCAACCGGTTCCCGGGTCTCCTCCTATTGGTTCCCTGGGGTGACCCACCTGACACTGCATGAGTGCGTCCTGCAGCGCGGCCCTCCACCCCTCCAGCGCCGCCGCCAGCGCGTCCCACCGGTCGTTAGTCTCCGTCAGTCTGCTCTGCAGCTCGCGGCTCTCAGCGCTGTCCTGCTGCACAAACGCAGCGCTGCACAGGTTGATGGAGAGGAGCACCGCCTTCCGCCGGTCCAGCGCCTTCTGCAGCTCCTGGGGACGCAGACGCGGCTGTCACACCGCTAGCACCGCTAGCTACGCCTAGCTACGCCTAGCTACGCCTAGCTACTGCTAGCTACGCCTAGCTACTGCTAGCTACGCCTAGCTCGTCATAAGCTGTGAGCTGGCTTGTAGCCATGTAGCGTTACGATAGCTCATTAGCTACGACCATGCGGCATTCCGCTAGCTCTGAGCTACACCACCTAACTCGTAAGCTACGACCGCGTAGCATTCCGCTAGCTCATGAGCAGCAGCTAGCTCGTTAGCTGCCGCCGTATACCGCCGCGGTAGTTCGCTAGCTACTACTGTGCAGCGTTGGGCTAGCTTGTCAGCTACGGACATGTAGCGCTGCACTAGCCGTTGGCGACAACAACAATGCAGCACTGCGCTAGCCTATTAGCCACGACCGCGTAGCGCTGCGCTAGCTGTTAGCTACAACCACGCAGCAGTGCGCTAGCCTATTAGCCACGACCGCGTAGCGCTGCGCTAGTCTATTAGCCACGACCGTGTAGCGCTGCGCTAGCCGTTAGCCACGACCGCGTAGCACTGCGCTAGCCGTTAGCCACGACCGCGTAGCACTGCGCTAGCTGTTAGCCACGACCGCGTAGCGCTGCGCTAGCCGTTAGCCACGACCGCGTAGCGCTAGCCGTTAGCCACGACCGCGTAGCGCTAGCCGTTAGCCATGACCGCGCCGCGCTGCGCTAGCCGTTAGCCACGACCGCGCTGCGCTAGCCGTTAGCCGCGACCGCGCTGCGCTAGCCGTTAGCCGTGACCGCATAGCGCTGCGCTAGCCGTTAGCCGCGACCGCGCCGCGCGGCTACCTTGAGCTTCTTGATGCGCAGCTGGATGGTGTGGATGTCGGTGCTGAGCTCCAGCCGCCGCTGCGCCGCAAGCTCCTCCCCCGAGCGGCTAAGCCACGCCCACACGCTGCGGAGGTCAGAGGTCAGCTGCTGCCACTGCTGCTGCTGCTGCTTAGTGTGCAGCTCCTCACTCAGGTCCCGCGCCTGCAGGAGCTCCCAGCGCTCAATCACTCCTGGAGGAGGAGAGGAGGAGGAGGAGGAGGTGAGGAGGAGGTGAGGAGGAGAGGAGGAGGAGGTGAGGAGGAGGTGTGGATGAGGTATGGAGGTGAGGAGGAGGTGAGGAGGAGAGGAGAGGAGGAGGAGGAGGTGAGGAGGAGGAGGTGAGGAGGAGGTGTGAAGGAGGAGGTGGAGGTGAGGAGGAGGTGAGGAGGAGGAGGTGAGGAGAGGAGGAGGAGGTGAGGAGGAGGTGAGGAGAGGAGGAGACAAAGGAGGAGGTGAGGAGGTGAGGAGACAGGGGAGACAGAGGAGGAGGTGAGGAGGAGGTGAGGAGGAGGAGGAGAGGAGGAGGAGTGGAGGAGGAGAGGAGGAGGAGTGGAGGAGGAGAGGAGGAGGAGGAGAGGAGGAGGAGTGGAGGAGGAGGTGAAGAGTAGGTGAGGAGGTGTGGAGGAGGTGTAAAGGAGGTGAGGAGGTGTGGAGGAGGTGAAGAGGAGGTGAGGAGGAGGTGTGGAGGAGGTGAGGAGGTGTGGAGGAGGTGAGGAGGAGGTGTGGAGGAGGAGGAGGTGAGGAGGAGGTGTGGAGGAGGAGGAGGTGTGGAGGAGGTATGGAGGTGAGGAGGAGGTGTGGAGGAGGTATGGAGGTGAGGAGGAGGTGAGGAGGAT
>JAOPHQ010000461.1:5000-44943 GCA_030340625.1 Merluccius polli
GCGAAAGAAGATTCTCAGGTCTTGCATCTGGGGTTGGATGAAGATAACAACTCTCAGATGCTTGAGGATACACCAAGGGACCAGGAAGAAGTGGCCCCAGGATGATCAAAGGCAACGTTGCACTGCCCAGGCAGATGAGACAAGAAGGGCCCTGAGCCAGGTTGAGCACCACAGGGCTATTGAGCCCACTGTTACGGACGGTTACATTCACACCAGAACCCCACGACACCAAACCCAGGGTGAAATCCCAAGCAGCAGGAAGGACCCCAGTGACCGAGGATGGAAGGAAGGAGAAACATCCTGGCAGGAAAAAGAAGATCTTGTGGCCAAAGGCAAAAGACTCAGAGGTTTGGAGAAAGTTGGACAGTGACATGGCACTCATCCTGAAAACAAAGTGAACATCTTTAGTGATATCATCTACGATGAATGCCTCAGCAGGTTTGGTCGAACTGGGAAGAAGGAATACAGGCTCAAAGCCGAGAGTCGAAAAGAAAAGGAAACAATGGCTGACAATGCCATCTCTAGATTAAAGCACCAAGAACTCGTAAAGCTTTGGTCCAAAGCATCCGCGAAAGAACGAAAGAAGTTGGTGGTCACAGAAGTGACAAGAAGGAAGACATATTCTTGGTAAGGTCTGTTAGCCAATGTCAGCAAGGCCAGTGGACAAAGTGGGAGGGCATTCCCTCAAGGACAGTGAGATGGAGTGACCTCTGGAAGATCCCTCAGGCCAGACTGAGTTTTTAATCAGAGCCACATATGACACCCCTCCTAGCACAGCCAATCTGGCATGATGGTTCTCCACTGACATCCCCACCACCACACTGAGACCCAACATCGTCCTGTGGTCAGCAACTGAGAAGAGTGTCTTGTTAGTCGACCTGACAGGGCCGTGGGAGGAGGGCATCCAGGAAACATACGAAAGGAAAAAGTTGTGGTATGCTGAACTAGTGGCAGAATGCCAAGAGAAAGGCTGGAGAGCGATAACTTATCCAGAAATGCCGTGCAGGTTTCACCCTCAACCTGTCACTAATCTAATCTTTTATTAGCTCAGAGGAAGTGTTTATGAAATCAGAGCTGGTGTTTATGAAATCATTTTTATCTAGCCAGGTGTTGAGTAGGACTGTCCTCTATGTGTTTGTGTTTCATGTGTCTCAGGTCGGTTCTCCACAAGAACTTTTTCTCCAGAAAAGAGAGGCGATCGACGGTTGGTCTTCAAACTAAACTATCTCTGAAAATATGTGATTAGTTAAACAGGTTCAAGCCTACCTGATATGTGCTAGTACAGCATCACTGGAGGCTGCCACTTGATTTGACATTTGTGCCCTGCAGTGGCGACGTACAACTGGACATATGTGATCGAAATCGAAGTGAACGATTCCACACGCCTCAGATCAGCCCTCCACAACCTCAGCCTCCCAGTCCAACTCGACAACCAAACTCAAATCAGCCACATTGGAATCACCACCGGTAGGGCGACCTATGTGAACTATTATAGTCATGTATATTATATTCATATATTACTAATCAAATACATCATTCTGTACATTTTTCTCTTACTGTTGGCCTTGCATTGGTTTGCGTTAGATGACTCCCTCTCCAGGTTAAACACATGCTATTACATGCATAAAGTGAAGTGAAGGGCCGTTGACCAGCAGCCGCAGAATGAACAGAACCTAAACGTATTTTGTGAAGTCTGGTCAGGCTGCACGTTGTGCTTTGGTTTTTGCCTGCTTGCTAAGACTCCAGGTTAACAGCGCGTGTTGAGCAGCTCCATCGCTGTATCTTTGTTTTGTCCAACACAAGTAAGTGCATACCAACTGCCCTGGCTGGTCGATTTCTACAATAGTGCCCACAAACCAACAAATCCACAAGTTTCCATTCTGTGTTCCCACGCCACTGAGCACGCTCTCAGACTTAGAGACTGAAAGCAGGAAGTTATAATTGTGAGTGAAGATGGCTGTGTTTTAGGCAGTGTTATAATTCTTATAATTCTTAGTGCAGAGCAACATTTTAATAAGTCATGAGGGTAAGTTTGAGGGGGGGGGGGGTTAACTGATTGTCACACAGCCTAAGCATTCACTTCTGAATCAAGATGGGCTCACTCTGAGGCGTGCAGTTATAATTGTGAGCGAAGATAGTGGCTCTATGTTAGGCTACCGATTGAACGCTGTATTAAGAATTCAGCAATTCCTTAATTTCACAATGTCTGACTCTGACACTCACAGGTTTTATGAAAGAGCAGCATATGGTGGACCGTGGACCCATTCCACGTACATGTATGAACCCGAGTGCAGAGAGATTGAGGAGACATATGGACACAACAGGACTCAATTCTCTGGGACAGTCCATGGACCGGCTCAGTGGGGGAAAATGAAATTGCGCTCAGTTGTCTCGTTGTATGTGCATTCATACAACCGGGAAGTGAGCCCATCTTGATTCAGAAGTGAATGCTTAGGCTGTGTGCCAATCAGTTAACCCCCCCCCCCCTCATACTTAGCCTCATGACTTATTAAAATGTTGCTCTGCACTAAGAATTATAACACTGCCTAAAACACAGCCATCTTCACTCATAATTATAACTTCCTGCTTTCAGTCTCTAAGTCTGAGAGCGTGCTCAGTGGCGTGGGAACACAGAATGGAAACTTGTGGATTTGTTGGTTTGTGGGCACTATTGTAGAAATCGACCAGCCAGGGCAGTTGGTACGCACTTACTTGTGTTGGACAAAACAGCGGTACAGCGATGGAGCTGCTCAACGCTCACTAGGAGTAGGATGGATGCCAGCGGCTCCCAGCTGCCCAGTGGAATTAACAATTAACCTCTTAGCAAACCGGATGAATCCTTTCAGTACTTAATTGAAAGTACTGAGGTATCAGCTGCCCCCCAGGAACAACCTCACCCAGCTTTTGCCATGACAACCAACAGACAGTTTGTTTGGCGTCCACAGTGTGCACAGAGACGGGTGCGGGTGTGCAGTGCCGCTGCGAGGAGGGGCACGCCTGGCCAGTCGAACAATGCCTGGCCTACGGCGCCTGTGATGTCATCGCCCAGGGGATCTGCACCTGCATCAACGACATCCCCGACGACGGGCCGTTCTGTCAGCCAATCACAGGTGAGCTGCACCCGCTGCGTTACTCATGTTATAGAGACAGAAACATGTCTATAGTGAGAACCAAAACCAAACAATTCTCCCTCACACACATACACACACAAAGCACTTTGTGTGTCATGTTAAAGCGCTATATAAAATGCACTTAATGATTATAATTATTATGAATGAATACATACAGTATACTAATAAACATACATGTATACGTAATACATGTTCTAAGTCCTATTAACTATTAACTGAACTAAACCTTAACCACCTCTAACCCAATACGTTGTGTACTGACATTATGACGCATACACAGGACATTCAAAAAAGGTGCCATCAAAGACTGTCAGCCATCCGTAAACTCAAAGGTCTCTAAGTCGCCCCCCACCTCCTCCTACCAAAGTATTGTTCAACCCATCCTGCTCTGCTGTTCCACCTGTTTCTTCAACATGCTCACTGTCACAAACCGGGTCAAACTCACACGCATAACCAACAGTGCCGACAAGATAATAGGTCTCCCCACAACCAACCTCTCAGAGCTCAAACTGTCAGGACATCACGCATTGCATTGCAAACAAAATAGCACAGGACACCACACACCCACTCCATCACCACCTCACTGCGCTGCCCTCTGGGCGCAGGTACCTGCACCAGGAGTGGACCTTCTGAGGTACAGGTCCCTGAGGTGCAGAAGGAGCCTGGTACCCGCAGCCATAGCAGCCCTAAACAGGGTGACTCGCTGAAGGAGCTACGAGTCTTGTTTTCATGTTGTTCTGCCTGTCATTATTGTGTGCTGTTGTGTCATACTTAATGTATTTCTGTCTGTCATTGTTGTGGGACGATGTGTGCTAAGATGATGTACAGTGACAGGACAAAGTCTAACTAACTAACTATGAGGAAGTGCAGAGATCCTGATGCTCTTCCAGTTACAGCGAGGGTGCGTTCAAGGCCCCTATGAACGTGATGCTCTTCCAGTAACCGTGAGGGTGTGTTCAAGGCCCCTATGAACGTGATGCTCTTCCAGTAACCACGAGGGTGCGTTCAAGGCCCCTATGAACGTGATGCTCTTCCAGTAACCACGAGGGTGCGTTCAAGGCCCCTATGAACGTGATGCTCTTCCAGTAACCACAAGGGTGCGTTCAAGGCCCCTAGGAATGTGAGGAGTTCAAAATATTGTGCTAGCTGCTCTGAGAGATCCACCTGGTTCCTATCTCCTACCTCCTGATTTTTATCGCCTACCTCCCAATTTCCGTCTCCTCCTACTAGGTGCTTGCATTAGGTGGTTGAGGAATGTGTGCATCCCTGAGTTCCTCTTTACGATTCATATGAAGCTCTAAGTGAACCTGTTCAAATTGTGTGTTGTGTGCAGCACTGCAAGCGGCGGTGGAGGTGGAGGTGGTAGTGGAGCTCAACATTACAGATCTGGAGACCCTGGAGCTGTTCCGCACCCTGCTGGGCAACTCCACCTTCCCCCTGGTCCTCAGTCCTGCTGTAGACATCACAGACATCAACCTCACCACAGGTACCTCCTCCCAGGGGTCCTCCCCTCCCAGGGGGCCAGGCCTCCGTCAATTGGGGCAACAGGGCTGACCGTTGTGACTTTGATTTGTGGATTATGGGCGAAGTTGTACCAAACGTTTTGGAGACCCGATCACCAGGGATACACATGTTGGCCATTTGAAAACTTTTGACCAGTCACAGGCTGAAATATGGGCACTAACATCAGCAACTTCAGAATCATAATAAGAATCCCTACAATAACATAATAATAGATATCCACGGTTTCAATAATGATGATATAAGACAATACATTACGTATAGGAATCTCCAGAATGTCCTCCATGGCAGCTCTGGGCTCCACAGTGCACAGGGAATTTCTATTTTTGAATTAAAATAAAATAGATCACATTACCGCCTTTCACACACAGCATGATAGATTTGCCCACTGACCAAGGAAATAGCCGCCGTATATTTCACCTGGAGAGAGACTAGATGAATGATAACTCCAGGACTATATTTCACCTGGAGAGAGACTAGATGAATGATAACTCCAGGACTATATTTCACAATAGTAGTAGAGTAGTAGTATTAGTAGTAGTAGTAGTAGAAGTAGTAGTAGTACTAGTACTAGCAGTAGTAGTAGTATTATCTCCAGTAGTAGCAGTAGCAGTAGTAGTAGTAGTAGTGGTAGTTGCGTAGTTGAGTTAAACCGAGGTAAGTTGACAGATATCTGAGTTAAAAGGGAACTGTTACCGTACCTTAACTGTGAATATTTTAAGAAAAATGCATTTACTCAATGTCCATGTTTGACAGTGTTCCAGTTGCATTGCAGTTTTCCAACGTAAATGTTAACTTTCATATGGAAATATGATGTTTTTTGTCCTCAGTTTGCTATCCCTACAGTTCTGGTTTCCAATGCACATGTGAGGACCAGTATCACTGGTCCAGTGACAAGTGTCTTCTGTATGGGTCATGTGACGACATCACTGATGACACGTGTGGATGCATCAATGCCCTTCCTGATGGAGAATATTGCCAGCTCTCAAGTAAGCTCTCAAGAGTTGGTTTCCTGTCAAACAGCAAATAGACACATTTTTAACTAATGTATTTTTATTTTTATTTCCCATGATGCATCTGCTCTGATGCAGGTCCTCCAGTGGTCTATGAGTACCTGACTACTATCGAGTTGAACACCACAAATGTAACAAATTTAGTAATACAGCAACTGAGGACCATTCTGGGAAACATCAGCTACCCCTTCACCATCAACAGAAACATACAAATCTCTGAGGTCAACATTACCACAGGTGAAACACAAAGTTTTGGCCAACGTATTTCACGTGGTATTACTCTATGCAGATGACTGAATCATATATTTTAACTAATTGTTTATCATGTATGACGATGTGTTATGATTGTATTACACAGCCCCTCCAGGATTTCAAGGACAACTTTTGTGATTGTTTTGACCAAAAATGCTTGATTTTGCAGCAATTTTTCTAAAAACTTGCAACACAATTTGTAATGATTTTCTGTTTTTTGCGCTAAAGTTGTGGAAATGAGTCAGAAATTGCAGAAATCATTGTGATTTAATAATGTATATTATTTCATTCATGTCACAGACAAGTTGACCAGTAAGAATGAAACAATACTGTATAACTCAAATGACTGTAAATATAAGTGGCATATTCCTAAGCTGCCTAAACAAGGATGTGAATTTGTAAATAGACGTGACATTTCATGTGGAGAAGTGTGATAATTGGTCAGACTTTTGGGAAAGTGCAACAATTGGTCAAATTTGCTGCAATGTTGCTGTGAATGGAAATATTTGGAAGCTCCTCCTGATTCCACTGGGATTGGTCAATGTTCAGTGAATTGTTAGGATTTCACAAATTCCTGGATAGACTCATTACATTTTTCCATCATGAAATGTTTACTTTCGTATATAAAAAAAGCACAATTTGGACCAGATTTTTCTTGACATCATTTGTGTTTTTTGTCCTCAGTCTGCTATCAAGACAGTGCTGGGTTCCAATGCACATGTGAGGACCAGTATCGCTGGTCATGTGACAAGTGTCTTCTGTATGGGTCATGTGACAACATCACTGATGACACGTGTGGATGCATCAATGCCCTTCCTGATGGAGAATATTGCCAGCTCTCCCATCAACTCAGTACGTTGTAACGTCTGATCAACGTTCACATAAATATGTGGATACAGCCAAGAATTTGAAGCTGTAAAATGTACAGGGCTTCAATTTTCCCTTGGTCCTAAATGTAATATACTGACCCAAACTGATTGCTCAAACACCATAACTATGGCCAAAACAGCAACTTTAAAAACACCCTCACATTTTTCATAGTCCAAATTTTAAAATCACTTTAAAGGGGTAAAAATATGTTATGTTTGTTACGTTGATGTAAGCAGGATATGAGGTTAATGTAATATGTTAGTGTAATACGTCTATTCCAACTAAGAAATCAGCATTCCTTTGACTTTTGTCTCCAAACAGTCAATACAACTTGTCCTCCAACTTCTCCACCTCCATCAACAACAACTTCTCCACTTCCATCAACAAGTAAGGCTTAGAAAAGAGTTGGCTTCCTGTCAAACAGCAAATAGACACTTTAAACTAATGTATTTTGATTTGATTTTTTCCCATGATGCATCTGCTCTCATGCAGGTCCTGCAGTGGTCTATGAGTACCTGACTACTATCGAGTTGAACACCACAAATGTAACAAATTTAGTAATACAGCAAGTGAGGACCATTCTGGGAAACATCAGCTACCCCTTCACCATCAACAGAAACATACAAATCTCTGAGGTCAACATTACCACAGGTGAAACACAAAGTTTTGGCCAACGTATTTCACGTGGTATTACTCTATGCAGATGACTGAATCATATATTTTAACTAATTGGTTATCATGCATGACGATGTGTTATGATTGTATTACACACCCCCTCCAGGATTTCAAGGAAAACTGTTGTGATTGTTTGGACCAAAAATGCTTGATTTTGCAGCAATATTTCTAAAAACTTGCAAAACAATTTGTAATGATTTTTGTGTTTTTTGTGCTAAAGTTATGGAAATCAGTCAGAATTGCAGAAATCATTGTGATTTAATACTGCATATTATTTCATTCATGTCATAGACAAGTTGACCAGTAAGAATGAAACAATACTGTATAACTCGAATGACTGTAAATATAAGTGGCATATTCCTAAGCTGGGATTGGTCAATGTTCAGTGAATTGTTAGGATTTCACAAATTCCTGGATAGACTCGTTACATTTTTCCATCATGAAATGTTTACTTTCGTATATAAAAAAAGCACAATTTGGACCAGATTTTTCTTGACATCATTTGTGTTTTTTGTCCTCAGTCTGCTATCAAGACAGTGCTGGGTTCCAATGCACATGTGAGGACCAGTATCGCTGGTCATGTGACAAGTGTCTTCTGTATGGGTCATGTGACAACATCACTGATGACACGTGTGGATGCATCAATGCCCTTCCTGATGGAGAATATTGCCAGCTCTCCCATCAACTCAGTACGTTGTAACGTCTGATCAACATTCACATAAATATGTGGATACAGCCAAGAATTTGAAGCTGTAAAATGTACAGGGCTTCAATTTTCCCTTGGTCCTAAATGTAATATACTGACCCAAACTGATTGATCAAACACCATAACTATGGCCAAAACAGCAACTTTAAAAACACCCTCACATTTTTCATAGTCCAAATTTTAAAATCACTTTAAAGGGGTGAAAATATGTTATGTTTGTTACGTTGATGTAAGCAGGATATGAGGTGAATGTAATATGTTAGTGTAATATGTCTATTCCAACTAAGAAATCAGCATTCCTTTGACTTTTGTCTCCAAACAGTCAATACAACTTGTCCTCCAACTTCTCCACCTCCATCAACAACAACTTCTCCACTTCCATCAACAAGTAAGGCTTAGAAAAGAGTTGGCTTCCTGTCAAACAGCAAATAGACACTTTAAACTAATGTATTTTGATTTGATTTTTTCCCATGATGCATCTGCTCTCATGCAGGTCCTGCAGTGGTCTATGAGTACCTGACTACTATCGAGTTGAACACCACAAATGTAACAAATTTAGTAATACAGCAAGTGAGGACCATTCTGGGAAACATCAGCTACCCCTTCACCATCAACAGAAACATACAAATCTCTGAGGTCAACATTACCACAGGTGAAACACAAAGTCATTCAGAATTGCAGAAATCATTGTGATTTCATAATGTATATTATTTCATTCATGTCACAGACAAGTTGCCCAGTAAGAATGAAACGATACTGTATAACTCGAATGACTGTAAATATAAGTGGCATATTCCTAAGCTGCCTAAACAAGGATGTGAATTTGTAAATAGACGTGACATTTCATGTGGAGAAGTGTGATAATTGGTCAGACTTTTGAGAAAGTGCAACAATTGGTCAAATTTGCTGCAATGTTGCTGTGAATGGAAATATTTGGAAGCTCCTGCTGATTCCACAGGGATTGGTCAATGTTCAGTGAATTGTTAGGATTTCACAAATTCCTGGATAGACTCGTTACATTTTTCCATCATGAAATATTTATTTCCGTATGTAAAAAAAGCACAATTTGGACCATATTTTTCTTGACATCATTTGTGTTTTTTGTCCTCAGTCTGCTATCAAGACAGTGCTGGGTTCCAATGCACATGTGAGGACCAGTATCGCTGGTCATGTGACAAGTGTCTTCTGTATGGGTCATGTGACAACATCACTGATGACACGTGTGGATGCATCAATGCCCTTCCTGATGGAGAATATTGCCAGCTCTCCCATCAACTCAGTACGTTGTAACGTCTGATCAACGTTCACATAAATATGTGGATACAGCCAAGAATTTGAAGCTGTAAAATGTACAGGGCTTCAATTTTCCCTTGGTCCTAAATGTAATATACTGACCCAAACTGATTGATCAAACACCATAACTATGGCCAAAACAGCAACTTTAAAAACACCCTCACATTTTTCATAGTCCAAATTTTAAAATCACTTTAAAGGGGTGAAAATATGTTATGTTTGTTACGTTGATGTAAGCAGGATATGAGGTGAATGTAATATGTTAGTGTAATACGTCTATTCCAACTAAGAAATCAGCATTCCTTTGACTTTTGTCTCCAAACAGTCAATACAACTTGTCCTCCAACTCCTCCACCTCCATCAACAACTTCTCCACCTCCATCAACAACTTCTCCCCCTCCATCAACAACTTCTCCACCTCCATCAACAACTTCTCCACCTCCATCAACAACTTCTCCCCCTCCATCAACTTCTCCACCTCCATCAACAACTTCTCCCCCTCCATCAACAACTTCTCCACCTCCATCAACAACTTCTCCACCTCAATCAACACCAACTTCTCCCCCTCCATCAACACCAACTTCTCCACCTCCATCAACAACAACTTCTCCACTTCCATCAACAACTTCTCCACCTCCATCAACAACTTCTCCACCTCCATCTACCACAACTTCTCCACCTCCATCTACCACAACTTCTCCATTTCCATCAACAACAACTTCTCCACTTCTATCAACAAGTAAGGCTTAGAAAAGAGTTGGCTTCCTGTCAAACAGCAAATAGACACTTTAAACTAATGTATCTTGATTTGATTTTTTCCCATGATGCATCTGCTCTCATGCAGGTCCTCCAGTGGTCTATGAGTACCTGACTACTATCGAGTTGAACACCACAAATGTAACAAATTTAGTAATACAGCAATTGAGGACCATTCTGGGAAACATCAGCTACCCCTTCACCATCAACAGAAACATACAAATCTCTGAGGTCAACATTACCACAGGTGAAACACAAAGTCATTCAGAATTGCAGAAATCATTGTGATTTCATAATGTATATTATTTCATTCATGTCACAGACAAGTTGCCCAGTAAGAATGAAACAATACTGTATAACTCGAATGACTGTAAATATAAGTGGCATATTCCTAAGCTGCCTAAACAAGGATGTGAATTTGTAAATAGACGTGACATTTCATGTGGAGAAGTGTGATAATTGGTCAGACTTTTGAGAAAGTGCAACAATTGGTCAAATTTGCTGCAATGTTGCTGTGAATGGAAATATTTGGAAGCTCCTGCTGATTCCACAGGGATTGGTCAATGTTCAGTGAATTGTTAGGATTTCACAAATTCCTGGATAGACTCGTTACATTTTTCCATCATGAAATATTTATTTCCGTATGTAAAAAAAAGCACAATTTGGACCATATTTTTCTTGACATCATTTGTGTTTTTTGTCCTCAGTCTGCTATCAAGACAGTGCTGGGTTCCAATGCACATGTGAGGACCAGTATCGCTGGTCATGTGACAAGTGTCTTCTGTATGGGTCATGTGACAACATCACTGATGACACGTGTGGATGCATCAATGCCCTTCCTGATGGAGAATATTGCCAGCTCTCCCATCAACTCAGTACGTTGTAACGTCTGATCAACGTTCACATAAATATGTGGATACAGCCAAGAATTTGAAGCTGTAAAATGTACAGGGCTTCAATTTTCCCTTGGTCCTAAATGTAATATACTGACCCAAACTGATTGATCAAACACCATAACTATGGCCAAAACAGCAACTTTAAAAACACCCCCACATTTTTCATAGTCCAAATTTCTGAAGTACTTTAAAGGGGTAAAAATATGTTATGTTTGTTATGTTGATGTAAGCAGGATATGAAGTGAATGTAATATGTTAGTGTAATACGTCTATTCCAACTAAGAAATCAGCATTCCTTTGACTTTTGTCTCCAAACAGTCAATACAACTTGTCCTCCAACTTCTCCACCTCCATCAACAACTTCTCCACTTCCATCAACAAGTAAGGCTTGGAAAATAATTGGATTCCTGTCAAACAGCAAATAGACACTTTAAACTAATGTATCTTGATTTGATTTTTTTCCCATGATGCATCTGCTCTCATGCAGGTCCTCCAGTGGTCTATGAGTACCTGACTACTATCGAGTTGAACACCACAAATGTAACAAATTTAGTAATACAGCAACTGAGGACCATTCTGGGAAACATCAGCTACCCCTTCACCATCAACAGAAACATACAAATCTCTGAGGTCAACATTACCACAGGTGAAACACAAAGTTTTGGCCAACGTATTTCACGTGGTATTACTCTATGCAGATCACTGAATCATATATTTTAACTAACTGTTTATCATGCATGATGATATGTTATGATTGTACTACACAGCCCCTCCAGGATTTCAAGGAAAACTTTTGTGATTGTTTTGACCAAAAATGCTTGATTTTGCAGCAATTTTTCTAAAAACTTGCAACACAATTTATAATGATTTTTGTGTTTTTTGTGCTTAAGTTATGGAAATTAGTCAGGATTGCAGAAATCATTGTGATTTCATAATGTATATTATTTCATTCATGTCACAGACAAGTTGCCCAGTAAGAATGAAACGATACTGTATAACTCGAATGACTGTAAATATAAGTGGCATATTCCTAAGCTGCCTAAACAAGGATGTGAATTTGTAAATAGACGTGACATTTCATGTGGAGAAGTGTGATGATTGGTCAAACTCTTGGGAAAGTGCAACCTTTGGTCAAATATTTAGAAGCTCCTGCTGATTCCACTGGGATTGGTCAATGTTCAGTGAATTGTTAGGATTTCACAAATCCCTGGATAGACTCGTTACATTTTTCCATCATGAAATGTTTACTTTCGTATGTAAAAAAAAGCACAATTTGGACCAGATTTTTCTTGACATCATTTGTGTTTTTTGTCCTCAGTCTGCTATCAAGACAGTGCTGGGTTCCAATGCACATGTGAGGACCAGTATCGCTGGTCATGTGACAAGTGTCTTCTGTATGGGTCATGTGACAACATCACTGATGACACGTGTGGATGCATCAATGCCCTTCCTGATGGAGAATATTGCCAGCTCTCCCATCAACTCAGTACGTTGTAACGTCTGATCAACGTTCACATAAATATGTGGATACAGCCAAGAATTTGAAGCTGTAAAATGTACAGGGCTTCAATTTTCCCTTGGTCCTAAATGTAATATACTGACCCAAACTGATTGATCAAACACCATAACTATGGCCAAAACAGCAACTTTAAAAACACCCCCACATTTTTCATAGTCCAAATTTCTGAAGTACTTTAAAGGGGTAAAAATATGTTATGTTTGTTATGTTGATGTAAGCAGGATATGAAGTGAATGTAATATGTTAGTGTAATACGTCTATTCCAACTAAGAAATCAGCATTCCTTTGACTTTTGTCTCCAGTCAATACAACTTGTCCTCCAACTTCTCCACCTCCATCAACAACAACTTCTCCACTTCCATCGACAAGTAAGGCTTAGAAAAGAGTTGGCTTCCTGTCAAACAGCAAATAGACACTTTAAACTAATGTATTTTGATTTGATTTTTTCCCATGATGCATCTGCTCTCATGCAGGTCCTGCAGTGGTCTATGAGTACCTGACTACTATCGAGTTGAACACCACAAATGTAACAAATTTAGTAATACAGCAACTGAGGACCATTCTGGGAAACATCAGCTACCCCTTCACCATCAACAGTAACATACAAATCTCTGAGGTCAACATTACCACAGGTGAAACACAAAGTTTTGGCCAACGTATTTCACGTGGTATTACTCTATGCAGATGACTGAATCATATATTTTAACTAATTGGTTATCATGCATGACGATGTGTTATGATTGTATTACACAGCCCCTCCAGGATTTCAAGGACAACTTTTGTGATTGTTTTGACCAAAAATGCTTGATTTTGCAGCAATTTTTCTAAAAACTTGCAACACAATTTGTAATGATTTTTGTGTTTTTTGTGCTAAAGTTATGGAAATCAGTCAGAATTGCAGAAATCATTGTGATTTAATAATGCATATTATTTCATTCATGTCATAGACAAGTTGACCAGTAAGAATGAAACAATACTGTATAACTCAAATGACTGTAAATATAAGTGGCATATTCCTAAGCTGGGATTGGTCAATGTTCAGTGAATTGTTAGGATTTCACAAATTCCTGGATAGACTCGTTACATTTTTCCATCATGAAATGTTTACTTTCGTATGTAAAAAAAAGCACAATTTGGACCAGATTTTTCTTGACATCATTTGTGTTTTTTGTCCTCAGTCTGCTATCAAGACAGTGCTGGGTTCCAATGCACATGTGAGGACCAGTATCGCTGGTCATGTGACAAGTGTCTTCTGTATGGGTCATGTGACAACATCACTGATGACACGTGTGGATGCATCAATGCCCTTCCTGATGGAGAATATTGCCAGCTCTCCCATCAACTCAGTACGTTGTAACGTCTGATCAACGTTCACATAAATATGTGGATACAGCCAAGAATTTGAAGCTGTAAAATGTACAGGGCTTCAATTTTCCCTTGGTCCTAAATGTAATATACTGACCCAAACTGATTGATCAAACACCATAACTATGGCCAAAACAGCAACTTTAAAAACACCCCCACATTTTTCATAGTCCAAATTTCTGAAGTACTTTAAAGGGGTAGAAATATGTTATGTTTGTTATGTTGATGTAAGCAGGATATGAAGTGAATGTAATATGTTAGTGTAATACGTCTATTCCAACTAAGAAATCAGCATTCCTTTGACTTTTGTCTCCAGTCAATACAACTTGTCCTCCAACTTCTCCACCTCCATCAACAACAACTTCTCCACTTCCATCGACAAGTAAGGCTTAGAAAAGAGTTGGCTTCCTGTCAAACAGCAAATAGACACTTTAAACTAATGTATTTTGATTTGATTTTTTCCCATGATGCATCTGCTCTCATGCAGGTCCTGCAGTGGTCTATGAGTACCTGACTACTATCGAGTTGAACACCACAAATGTAACAAATTTAGTAATACAGCAACTGAGGACCATTCTGGGAAACATCAGCTACCCCTTCACCATCAACAGTAACATACAAATCTCTGAGGTCAACATTACCACAGGTGAAACACAAAGTTTTGGCCAACGTATTTCACGTGGTATTACTCTATGCAGATGACTGAATCATATATTTTAACTAATTGGTTATCATGCATGACGATGTGTTATGATTGTATTACACAGCCCCTCCAGGATTTCAAGGACAACTTTTGTGATTGTTTTGACCAAAAATGCTTGATTTTGCAGCAATTTTTCTAAAAACTTGCAACACAATTTGTAATGATTTTTGTGTTTTTTGTGCTAAAGTTATGGAAATCAGTCAGAATTGCAGAAATCATTGTGATTTAATAATGCATATTATTTCATTCATGTCATAGACAAGTTGACCAGTAAGAATGAAACAATACTGTATAACTCAAATGACTGTAAATATAAGTGGCATATTCCTAAGCTGGGATTGGTCAATGTTCAGTGAATTGTTAGGATTTCACAAATTCCTGGATAGACTCGTTACATTTTTCCATCATGAAATGTTTACTTTCGTATGTAAAAAAAAGCACAATTTGGACCAGATTTTTCTTGACATCATTTGTGTTTTTTGTCCTCAGTCTGCTATCAAGACAGTGCTGGGTTCCAATGCACATGTGAGGACCAGTATCGCTGGTCATGTGACAAGTGTCTTCTGTATGGGTCATGTGACAACATCACTGATGACACGTGTGGATGCATCAATGCCCTTCCTGATGGAGAATATTGCCAGCTCTCCCATCAACTCAGTACGTTGTAACGTCTGATCAACGTTCACATAAATATGTGGATACAGCCAAGAATTTGAAGCTGTAAAATGTACAGGGCTTCAATTTTCCCTTGGTCCTAAATGTAATATACTGACCCAAACTGATTGATCAAACACCATAACTATGGCCAAAACAGCAACTTTAAAAACACCCCCACATTTTTCATAGTCCAAATTTCTGAAGTACTTTAAAGGGGTAAAAATATGTTATGTTTGTTATGTTGATGTAAGCAGGATATGAAGTGAATGTAATATGTTAGTGTAATACGTCTATTCCAACTAAGAAATCAGCATTCCTTTGACTTTTGTCTCCAGTCAATACAACTTGTCCTCCAACTTCTCCACCTCCATCAACAACAACTTCTCCACTTCCATCGACAAGTAAGGCTTAGAAAAGAGTTGGCTTCCTGTCAAACAGCAAATAGACACTTTAAACTAATGTATTTTGATTTGATTTTTTCCCATGATGCATCTGCTCTCATGCAGGTCCTGCAGTGGTCTATGAGTACCTGACTACTATCGAGTTGAACACCACAAATGTAACAAATTTAGTAATACAGCAAGTGAGGACCATTCTGGGAAACATCAGCTACCCCTTCACCATCAACAGAAACATACAAATCTCTGAGGTCAACATTACCACAGGTGAAACACAAAGTTTTGGCCAACGTATTTCACGTGGTATTACTCTATGCAGATCACTGAATCATATATTTTAACTAATTGTTTAAAATGCATGACGATGTGTTATGATTGTATTACACAGCCCCTCCAGGATTTCAAGGACAACTTTTGTGATTTTTTTGACCAAAAATGCTTGATTTTGCAGCAATTTTTCTAAAAACTTGCAACACAATTTGTAATGATTTTTGTGTTTTTTGTGCTAAAGTTATGGAAATCAGTCAGAATTGCAGAAATCATTGTGATTTAATAATGCATATTATTTCATTCATGTCATAGACAAGTTGACCAGTAAGAATGAAACAATACTGTATAACTCGAATGACTGTAAATATAAGTGGCATATTCCTAAGCTGGGATTGGTCAATGTTCAGTGAATTGTTAGGATTTCACAAATTCCTGGATAGACTCGTTACATTTTTCCATCATGAAATGTTTACTTTCGTATGTAAAAAAAAGCACAATTTGGACCAGATTTTTCTTGACATCATTTGTGTTTTTTGTCCTCAGTCTGCTATCAAGACAGTGCTGGGTTCCAATGCACATGTGAGGACCAGTATCGCTGGTCATGTGACAAGTGTCTTCTGTATGGGTCATGTGACAACATCACTGATGACACGTGTGGATGCATCAATGCCCTTCCTGATGGAGAATATTGCCAGCTCTCCCATCAACTCAGTACGTTGTAACGTCTGATCAACGTTCACATAAATATGTGGATACAGCCAAGAATTTGAAGCTGTAAAATGTACAGGGCTTCAATTTTCCCTTGGTCCTAAATGTAATATACTGACCCAAACTGATTGATCAAACACCATAACTATGGCCAAAACAGCAACTTTAAAAACACCCCCACATTTTTCATAGTCCAAATTTCTGAAGTACTTTAAAGGGGTAAAAATATGTTATGTTTGTTATGTTGATGTAAGCAGGATATGAAGTGAATGTAATATGTTAGTGTAATACGTCTAATCCAACTAAGAAATCAGCATTCCTTTGACTTTTGTCTCCAGTCAATACAACTTGTCCTCCAACTTCTCCACCTCCATCAACAACAACTTCTCCACTTCCATCGACAAGTAAGGCTTAGAAAAGAGTTGGCTTCCTGTCAAACAGCAAATAGACACTTTAAACTAATGTATTTTGATTTGATTTTTTCCCATGATGCATCTGCTCTCATGCAGGTCCTCCAGTGGTCTATGAGTACCTGACTACTATCGAGTTGAACACCACAAATGCAACAAATTTAGTAATACAGCAACTGAGGACCATTCTGGGAAACATCAGCTACCCCTTCACCATCAACAGTAACATACAAATCTCTGAGGTCAACATTACCACAGGTGAAACACAAAGTTTTGGCCAACGTATTTCACGTGGTATTACTCTATGCAGATCACTGAATCATATATTTTAACTAATTGTTTAAAATGCATGACGATGTGTTATGATTGTATTACACAGCCCCTCCAGGATTTCAAGGACAACTTTTGTGATTGTTTTGACCAAAAATGCTTGATTTTGCAGCAATTTTTCTAAAAACTTGCAACACAATTTGTAATGATTTTTGTGTTTTTTGTGCTAAAGTTATGGAAATCAGTCAGAATTGCAGAAATCATTGTGATTTAATAATGCATATTATTTCATTCATGTCATAGACAAGTTGACCAGTAAGAATGAAACAATACTGTATAACTCGAATGACTGTAAATATAAGTGGCATATTCCTAAGCTGGGATTGGTCAATGTTCAGTGAATTGTTAGGATTTCACAAATTCCTGGATAGACTCGTTACATTTTTCCATCATGAAATGTTTACTTTCGTATATAAAAAAAGCACAATTTGGACCAGATTTTTCTTGACATCATTTGTGTTTTTTGTCCGCAGTCTGCTATCAAGACAGTGCTGGGTTCCAATGCACATGTGAGGACCAGTATCGCTGGTCATGTGACAAGTGTCTTCTGTATGGGTCATGTGACAACATCACTGATGACACGTGTGGATGCATCAATGCCCTTCCTGATGGAGAATATTGCCAGCTCTCCCATCAACTCAGTACGTTGTAACGTCTGATCAACGTTCACATAAATATGTGGATATAGCCAAGAATTTGAAGCTGTAAAATGTACAGGGCTTCAATTTTCCCTTGGTCCTAAATGTAATATACTGACCCAAACTGATTGCTCAAACACCATAACTATGGCCAAAACAGCAACTTTAAAAACACCCTCACATTTTTCATAGTCCAAATTTTAAAATCACTTTAAAGGGGTAAAAATATGTTATGTTTGTTACGTTGATGTAAGCAGGATATGAAGTGAATGTAATATGTTAGTGTAATACGTCTAATCCAACTAAGAAATCAGCATTCCTTTGACTTTTGTCTCCAGTCAATACAACTTGTCCTCCAACTTCTCCACCTCCATCAACAACAACTTCTCCACTTCCATCGACAAGTAAGGCTTAGAAAAGAGTTGGCTTCCTGTCAAACAGCAAATAGACACTTTAAACTAATGTATCTTGATTTGATTTTTTCCCATGATGCATCTGCTCTCATGCAGGTCCTCCAGTGGTCTATGAGTACCTGACTACTATCGAGTTGAACACCACAAATGTAACAAATTTAGTAATACAGCAATTGAGGACCATTCTGGGAAACATCAGCTACCCCTTCACCATCAACAGAAACATACAAATCTCTGAGGTCAACATTACCACAGGTGAAACACAAAGTCATTCAGAATTGCAGAAATCATTGTGATTTCATAATGTATATTATTTCATTCATGTCATAGACAAGTTGACCAGTAAGAATGAAACAATACTGTATAACGCCAATGACTGTAAATATAAGTGGCATATTCCTAAGCTGCCTAAATAAGGATGTGAATTTGTAAATAGACGTGACATTTCATGTGGAGAAGTGTGATGATTGGTCAAACTCTTGGGAAAGTGCAACCTTTGGTCAAATATTTGGAAGCTCCTGCTGATTCCACTGGGATTGGTCAATGTTCAGTGAATTGTTAGGATTTCACAAATTCCTGGATAGACTCGTTACATTTTTCCATCATGAAATGTTTACTTTCGTATGTAAAAAAAAGCACAATTTGGACCAGATTTTTCTTGACATCATTTGTGTTTTTTGTCCTCAGTCTGCTATCAAGACAGTGCTGGGTTCCAATGCACATGTGAGGACCAGTATCGCTGGTCATGTGACAAGTGTCTTCTGTATGGGTCATGTGACAACATCACTGATGACACGTGTGGATGCATCAATGCCCTTCCTGATGGAGAATATTGCCAGCTCTCCCATCAACTCAGTACGTTGTAACGTCTGATCAACGTTCACATAAATATGTGGATACAGCCAAGAATTTGAAGCTGTAAAATGTACAGGGCTTCAATTTTCCCTTGGTCCTAAATGTAATATACTGACCCAAACTGATTGATCAAACACCATAACTATGGCCAAAACAGCAACTTTAAAAACACCCCCACATTTTTCATAGTCCAAATTTCTGAAGTACTTTAAAGGGGTAAAAGTATGTTATGTTTGTTATGTTGATGTAAGCAGGATATGAAGTGAATGTAATATGTTAGTGTAATACGTCTATTCCAACTAAGAAATCAGCATTCCTTTGACTTTTGTCTCCAGTCAATACAACTTGTCCTCCAACTTCTCCACCTCCATCAACAACAACTTCTCCACTTCCATCGACAAGTAAGGCTTAGAAAAGAGTTGGCTTCCTGTCAAACAGCAAATACACACTTTAAACTAATGTATCTTGATTTGATTTTTTCCCATGATGCATCTGCTCTCATGCAGGTCCTCCAGTGGTCTATGAGTACCTGACTACTATCGAGTTGAACACCACAAATGTAACAAATTTAGTAATACAGCAACTGAGGACCATTCTGGGAAACATCAGCTACCCCTTCACCATCAACAGAAACATACAAATCTCTGAGGTCAACATTACCACAGGTGAAACACAAAGTTTTGGCCAACGTATTTCACGTGGTATTACTCTATGCAGATCACTGAATCATATATTTTAACTAATTGTTTAAAATGCATGACGATGTGTTATGATTGTATTACACAGCCCCTCCAGGATTTCAAGGAGAACTTTTGTGATTGTTTTGACCAAAAATGCTTGATTTTGCAGCAATTTTTCTAAAAACTTGCAACACAATTTGTAATGATTTTTGTGTTTTTTGTGCTAAAGTTATGGAAATCAGTCAGAATTGCAGAAATCATTGTGATTTAATACTGCATATTATTTCATTCATGTCATAGACAAGTTGACCAGTAAGAATGAAACAATACTGTATAACTCGAATGACTGTAAATATAAGTGGCATATTCCTAAGCTGGGATTGGTCAATGTTCAGTGAATTGTTAGGATTTCACAAATTCCTGGATAGACTCGTTACATTTTTCCATCATGAAATGTTTACTTTCGTATGTAAAAAAAAGCACAATTTGGACCAGATTTTTCTTGACATCATTTGTGTTTTTTGTCCGCAGTCTGCTATCAAGACAGTGCTGGGTTCCAATGCACATGTGAGGACCAGTATCGCTGGTCATGTGACAAGTGTCTTCTGTATGGGTCATGTGACAACATCACTGATGACACGTGTGGATGCATCAATGCCCTTCCTGATGGAGAATATTGCCAGCTCTCCCATCAACTCAGTACGTTGTAACGTCTGATCAACGTTCACATAAATATGTGGATACAGCCAAGAATTTGAAGCTGTAAAATGTACAGGGCTTCAATTTTCCCTTGGTCCTAAATGTAATATACTGACCCAAACTGATTGATCAAACACCATAACTATGGCCAAAACAGCAACTTTAAAAACACCCTCACATTTTTCATAGTCCAAATTTCTGAAGTACTTTAAAGGGGTAAAAGTATGTTATGTTTGTTATGTTGATGTAAGCAGGATATGAAGTGAATGTAATATGTTAGTGTAATACGTCTATTCCAACTAAGAAATCAGCATTCCTTTGACTTTTGTCTCCAGTCAATACAACTTGTCCTCCAACTTCTCCACCTCCATCAACGCCAACTTCTCCACTTCTATCAACAAGTAAGGCTTAGAAAAGAGTTGGCTTCCTGTCAAACAGCAAATAGACACTTTAAACTAATGTATCTTGATTTGATTTTTTCCCATGATGCATCTGCGCTCATGCAGGTCCTCCAGTGGTCTATGAGTACCTGACTACTATCGAGTTGAACACCACAAATGTAACAAATTTAGTAATACAGCAATTGAGGACCATTCTGGGAAACATCAGCTACCCCTTCACCATCAACAGTAACATACAAATCTCTGAGGTCAACATTACCACAGGTGAAACACAAAGTCATTCAGAATTGCAGAAATCATTGTGATTTCATAATGTATATTATTTCATTCATGTCACAGACAAGTTGCCCAGTAAGAATGAAACGATACTGTATAACTCGAATGACTGTAAATATAAGTGGCATATTCCTAAGCTGCCTAAACAAGGATGTGAATTTGTAAATAGATGTGACATTTCATGTGGAGAAGTGTGATGATTGGTCAGACTTTTGGGAAAGTGCGACAATTGGTCAAATTTGCTGCAATGTTGCTGTGAATGGAAATATTTGGAAGCTCCTGCTGATTCCACTGGGATTGGTCAATGTTCAGTGAATTGTTAGGATTTCACAAATTCCTGGATAGACTCATTACATTTTTCCATCATGAAATGTTTACTTTCGTATGTAAAAAAAATCACAATTTGGACCAGATTTTTCTTGACATCATTTGTGTTTTTTGTCCTCAGTCTGCTATCAAGACAGTGCTGGGTTCCAATGCACATGTGAGGACCAGTATCGCTGGTCATGTGACAAGTGTCTTCTGTATGGGTCATGTGACAACATCACTGATGACACGTGTGGATGCATCAATGCCCTTCCTGATGGAGAATATTGCCAGCTCTCCCATCAACTCAGTACGTTGTAACGTCTGATCAACGTTCACACTCCCAACCTTTAAAAATACATACATTCTTCATTATGATAATGAAACAGATAATTAAAGTTATTATTTCACTTTTTTCCCAAAAAGACACTGGTCCATGTTTCACCCCACCTCCTCACTTCTCCACCCCCTCACATCCTCCCTCCTCCACCCCCTCACCTCCTCCCTCCTCCACCCCCTCACATCCTCCCTCCTCCACCCCCTCACCTCATCGGTCCACTACCTCACCTCCTCCCTCCTCCACCCCCTCACCTCCTCCCCCCTCCACCACCTCACCTCATCGGTCCACTACCTCACCTTCTCCTCCCTCCACCACCACCTCACCTTCTCCTCCCTCCAACACCACCTCACCTTCTCCTCCCTCCAACACCACCTCACCTTCTCCTCCCTCCAACACCACCTCACCTTCTCCTCCCTCCAACACCACCTCACCTTCTCCTCTCTCCAACACCACCTCACCTTCTCCTCCCTCCAACACCACCTCACCTTCTCCTCCCTCCAACACCACCTCACCTTCTCCTCCCTCCAACACCACCTCACCTTCTCCTCCCTCCAACACCACCTCACCTTCTCCTCCCTCCAACACCACCTCACCTTCTCCCTCCAACACCACCTCACCTTCTCCTCCCTCCAACACCACCTCACCTTCTCCTCCCTCCAACACCACCTCACCTTCTCCTCCCTCCAACACCACCTCACCTCCTCCCCCCTCCACCACCTCACCTCATCGGTCCACTACCTCACCTTCTCCTCCCTCCACCACCACCTCACCTTCTCCTCCCTCCAACACCACCTCACCTTCTCCTCCCTCCAACACCACCTCACCTTCTCCTCCCTCCAACACCACCTCACCTTCTCCTCCCTCCAACACCACCTCACCTCCTCCCCCCTCCACCACCTCACCTCATCGGTCCACTACCTCACCTTCTCCTCCCTCCACCACCACCTCACCTTCTCCTCCCTCCAACACCACCTCACCTTCTCCTCCCTCCAACACCACCCCACCTTCTCCTCCCTCCAACACCACCTCACCTTCTCCTCCCTCCAACACCACCTCACCTCCTCCCCCCTCCACCACCTCACCTCATCGGTCCACTACCTCACCTTCTCCTCCCTCCACCACCACCTCACCTTCTCCTCCCTCCAACACCACCTCACCTTCTCCTCCCTCCAACACCACCTCACCTTCTCCTCCCTCCAACACCACCTCACCTTCTCCTCCCTCCAACACCACCTCACCTCCTCCCCCCTCCACCACCTCACCTCATCGGTCCACTACCTCACCTTCTCCTCCCTCCACCCACTCACCTCCTCCCCACTCACCTCCTCCCCCCTTCACCACCTCACCTCATCGGTCCACTACCTTACCTCCTCCCCCCTTCACCACCTCACCTCATCGGTCCACTACCTCACCTTCTCCTCCCTCCACCCACTCACCTCCTCCCCCCTTCACCACCTCACCTCATCGGTCCACTACCTTACCTCCTCCCCCCTTCACCACCTCACCTCATCGGTCCACTACCTCACCTTCTCCTCCCTCCACCCACTTACCTCCTCCCCACTCACCTCCTCCCCCCTTCACCACCTCACCTCATCGGTCCACTACCTCACCTCCTCCCCACTCCACCACCGCACCAAGTAAGTACAAGACTGAGAAGATGGTTTACTTAGGATGTTTTACTTTGGATGTTTACGAGGCTGAAAGGTTACTAGGATGAAAGGTTACTAGGATGAAAGGCTATGAGGCTTAAAGGTTACTGGGATGAAAGGTTACTAGGATGAAAGGTTACTGGGATGAAAGGTTATGAGGATATAAGGTTACAAGGATGAAAGGTTACTGGGATGAAAGGTTACTAGGATGAAAGGTTATGAGGATATAAGGTTACAAGGATGAAAGGTTACTAGTATGAAAGGTTATGAGGATATAAGGTTATGAGGATATAAGGTTACAAGGATGAAAGGTTATTAGGATGAAAGGTTATGAGGATATAAGGTTACAAGGATGAAAGGTTATTAGGATGAAAAGTTATGAGGATATAAGGTTACAAGGATGAAAGGTTACAAGGATGAAAAGTTACTTGGATGAAAGGTTACAAGGATGAAAGGTTACAAGGATGAAAGGTTATGAGGATATAAGGTTACATGGATGAAAAGTTACTCGGATGAAAGGTTACTAGGATGAAAGGTTATGAGGATATAAGGTTACAAGGATATAAGGTTACAAGGATGAAAGGTTATTAGGATGAAAAGTTACTCAGATGAAAGGTTATGAGGATATAAGGTTACAAGGATGAAAGGTTATGAGGATATAAGGTTACAAGGATATAAGGTTACAAGGATGAAAGGTTATATGAGAGGTTATGAGGATATAAGGTTACAAGGATGAAAGGTTACTAGTATGAAAGGTTATGAGGATATAAGGTTATGAGGATATAAGGTTACAAGGATGAAAGGTTATTAGGATGAAAGGTTATGAGGATATAAGGTTACAAGGATGAAAGGTTATTAGGATGAAAGGTTATGAGGATATAAGGTTACAAGGATGAAAGGTTATTAGGATGAAAAGTTACTCAGATGAAAGGTTATGAGGAAGAAAGGTTACGAGGAAGAAAGGTTACAAGGACACCACCAGCTGCTACAAGCCACTGCTACAGCAGTACATATGCTACATGTATCATGCTAACCCTTAGCCTGGCAGCCAGTCCACATCAGAGAGATGTCGGGTCTGGCGCCGCTCCACTGGCAGTGTGGGCGGGATAAACGGCTGTCTTTCAAGTTCCCTCCGCCCCTCACGCTGTGATTGGTCTGACCGATTTTGTGTTTCCAGCACCAAAAAGCCGACGGAGAAGTGCTAGACCCCCCTGGCAGCAAACTACATTTGCTGCCGCTGGGGGGCGTCTCGATTTCTAGGCTAGCTAACCCTCACACTGGGGTCTGGGGCCTCATTACAGAAAGAATCCTAACTGCTCATCCTAACTTAAGTTAGGAAACCAAAGATAGGAAAAATCCTAACTTCCTATTACAGAAGCAGTGCCTAACCTAATGTCCATTTCCTATCTTATCTTTATTTAGGAAATCCTAACTGTTCTGTCTGTTTTCGACGGCTATCGATAGTTTATGTCTGTTTCTGCACTCAGAATGTGCATGAGACTGAACGCGTTACTTTAATGAGCCTGAACTTTATAAACCAAACAGCAAGCTACGGTCATGGCAGGTACAGAGTAAGAAGAGGAGGGCTTTTAATTTTGAGACATAATTCTTCCACCAAATTCAAAATTAAATGTCTCGGCAGGCGATAAAATTAAATTAAAATATGGTCAGGAAAATGTAACGCATCATTATGCGGTCTAAGTAGTCTTTCTGCCATTACATTTCTGTTAATATGTTCATCTTCATTGTCAAACATACCTACAAGCAGTGCTGCTGCCATATTTTTTTCAGTTAGTGACAGTTATTTTGAATTTAGGACAGGATGAATGGCAACCTAACTTAGGGATCCTAAGTTAGGGATCCTAACTTAGGGATCCTAAGTTAGGGATCCTAAGTTAGGAATTTCCTAACTTAGGATGGTTCTGTAATGGCTAAATTCCTATCTTAAGATAAGATAGGATCTCATCCTAAGTTAAGTTAGGAAACCTGCTTCTGTAATACCAAAACCCGTAAATGCCTTCCTATCTTAAGTTAGGATAGGATTTCAGAGTTAGGAAGTTTCTGTAATGAGGCCCCTGATGTATGTTCTTATGTTCCTCCCATCAGAGATCAGTGTGTGGCTTTCAATGACAGTAGACCTGGAATTCACTCAAGCACTAAATGATCCAGCGAGCAGCGAGTTCATAGAGCTGAAAGAGAAAGTGGACCCAGTGGTAAGACCTGAACCATCTTGTAGACGTTACAGACCTGAACCGTCTTGTAGACGTTACAGACCTGAACCGTCTTGTAGACGTTACAGACCTGAACCGTCTTGTAGACGTTACAGACCTGAACCGTCTTGTAGACGTTACAGACCTGAACCGTCTTGTAGACGTTACAGACCTGAACCGTCTTGTAGACGTTACAGACCTGAACCGTCTTGTAGACGTTACAGACCTGAACTTACCACCTGCTTCTCTCTCACAGCTTGCTAATACGTATGGATCACTGAGCGGGGTTTCTTCAGCTTCTGTGGAAAGTTTCAGGTATCATTTAATGTCACATATATATATATACATTATATATCATATAGATATAGATTTGTGGGGCTGACAGGCTGTTCTGTGTACCAGCCCAGGAAGTGTCATCATACAGTTCATTGTCCAGACGACTGAGGTTTCTGACCAGTTGAAGTCTGCCAACGATCGACTCATCACCAACATGGCGGGCGTCGCCAAAGTGATCGGTTCCGTCACGGCGTTCACCTTGAGTCAGTCCAAGACCCCAATACGACCCTCACATCGTACTGGTGCTCATATGATACTGGTGTGAGTGTGAACAGCTGGGTTCTGACCTGCGATGCTGTCCTCTCCGACAGGCCCGACGAACTTCAGTATTCCCGACACGTTGTACACCGGGAACCGTCTGGTCCTGACCTGCGGACCGCCGCAAGGCAGCGTGAGCATCGGAGAGCTGTCCAGGGTCGACTGGCGCCTGGACGGCAAAACAATCCAGAGCAATAGCCACTTTGACATAAGCAGCAGCAGCAGCAGCTCCCAGCTGACCATCAGTAGGCTCCTCTCCTCTGATAGGGGTGAGTCTCACGTTTACAAAGCACACGCTGAAAAACAAAGCACACGCTAATCTCAGAACCATCAGCATCAGCAACAACCAATAATCCATCATGTTCGCCTCTTGGCCACACCTCTCTTGATTGGTTCATCTCAGGTGATTATAAATGCATGCTGGTGGGCCAGCTGCTGAACTTCATCCAGTGGGGAGCGTTGACCACAGAGATCCTCCTCCCAGCCCCCGTCCTCAGTGTCCCCTTGCTCCTCAACTTCCACTGTGAAGAAGAGACAACCGAGTCACTGCTCTGCTGCGTCCAGAACCTATACACTCCCGAGTGGCTCTCTCAACCCTCAAGTAACGTCCTACTACCCTCAGCTATCACCATGAGCAAAACATCGTAATCCTAAAAAAAGTCTAACGTGTTTTTAATAAAGATAAACACTGCAAGGAAAATACATCTATATATATGAATAAATATAATTTATAAAGTGTTAACGTACACCTAGGAAAGACGTTGACGCTATGAAGACGCTATGGCCACGTTGCTTGGCAACGCCTGCATACGGGAGATATTAAATAGTCCGCTCGACTTGTAAAAATAAAAAACCCTCACGATTTTAACTCTAAAATATATTATTAGTATTATTAATTGATTAAATATTTCTTTCTTTCGTAAGTGACCACGGTATAAGCGGATAATGCCCTTCGAGGTGTCCGTTAACAGAAATGAATGGACTTTGCGGAAGCAACCGGTTCACGCCATTAATTTCTGTTAATGGACACCTCGTCGGGCATTATCCCTTACTTAACCTACACCCTCCAACCAATCAGAATCGAGTATTCACCCAGACCATGGTATAAGGTAATAAATATATATCAATACATCTATACACACTTTGTCTAACATGCACAGCTCTGAGCGAGGGGAATGGCCAACGCTGCGCGAAGTACGACTACACGATATCCTGCTCCACACCTGAGGTCAGCGCCACCTGCAGGGTGGTCAGCGCTCCCGCCTTCCAGAAGACCAGCAGGATCAACATCTTCAGAGACGGTCAGTGGAGATGAGATAGATGTGTGAATAATAATACTCATGTTGAAGCTGCTGTAGGTAACATTTGTATGGGGCAGAAAAGAGCATATCCGTTGTGTGCACCGATGTGATTGACAGGCAAGATGGATTCCCCGAACCAATCAGGGAAGAGACGCCCTCATTGGTCAGAAATGAGACGGAAGTGGTCAAAAATCGAAATTGCATATAGAAGCAGAGAAACAGTTAACCTCGCAGCGCATTGAATTTCACACAGATTAACAAATTATAGCTCTTCGATTTATAGCTGTTATTATAATTACAATAATAAGTATCTTACCTACAGCACGCTTTAAAGCCACATGTACAGTTCAACAACAACAACAACAATAGTTTTGCTTGTTATGCCATCAATATGTCTGCCAATTATGGCACCTATCACCCCCTAACCCTCCCTGGGAGGAGGATATCTCTTCTGGGTTCCTTCTCAAGGTTTCTTCCTCTGGGTTTGGAGAGTTTCTCCTCTAAGAGGGTGAAGAGGTGATGTGTGATGTGTTGCCTGTGGAGCCCTTGAGGTGGAAACTTATAATACTAATAAAACAGACTTGACTCAGAATAATGACAATATAATGCTGCAGTCACTGACTGTTGGGTGATGCAGGTGTTGTGGTGGTGATGCAGGTGTTGTGGTGGTGATGCAGGTGTTGTGGTGGTGATGCAGGTGTTGTGGTGGTCATGCAGGTGTCGTGGTGGTAATGCAGGTGTTGTGGTGGTGATGCAGGTGTTGTGGTGGTAATGCAGGTGTTGTGGTGGTGATGCAGGTGTTGAGGTGGTGATGCAGGTGTTGTGGTGGTAATGCAGGTGTTGTGGTGGTGATGCAGGTGTTGTGGTGGTCATGCAGGTGTTGTGGTGGTCATGCAGGTGTTGTGGTGGTCATGCAGGTGTTGTGGTGGTAATGCAGGTGTTGTGGTGGTCATGCAGGTGTTGTGGTGGTAATGCAGGTGTTGTGGTGGTGATGCAGGTGTTGTGGTGGTCATGCATGTTGGTGTGTTGCAGCGGTCATCTGCAACAGCTCGCCGTACGGCAGCGGTCAGGTGGGGGATATTTCCAGGCCCGGCTGTGAGTCCAATCTGGAAGGGAACCGCAGCGCCGTGTGTCTGGCCAGCGGGACCTGGAAGCCCCTGGAAAACACCTGCGTCATCCCGGTGATCCTAGAGCTCCAGGTCGAGTCACAGGTAGCTAGATTATATAAGCTTGTTGTGCGTTATATAAATACCTCCAATATATTTGTTTTTTCAATGGATGTTTTGATATACTGTACATTAATATCATAATAGAATATGCTAATGATAATATTTTTCTCTTCAGAATTTGGACCAGGAAGATATTCCTACATTTGTGACAGACCTAAACACTTTGGTACAATCAGACCTTAAACCAAACATAACTAATTCCTCTACCACCATATTGACCATCGTTGAAATTCTGAACAACATTGGCACCGTGGCGACAGCCATCACAGAGAACATCATGGAAGTATGTGAATAACCTCTTCTACCCTGAGACACCCCCTTTCTGGAGGATAACCTCCTGGTTTTACCCTGAGACCCCCTCTTTCTGGAGGATAACCTCCTGGTTTTATCCTGAGACACCGTCTTTCTGGAGGATAACCTCCTGGTTTTACCCTGAGACCCCCTCTTTCTGGAGGATAACCTCCTGGTTTTACCCTGAGACACCGTCTTTCTGGAGGATAACCTCCTGGTTTTACTCTGAGACCCCCTCTTTCTGGAGGATAACCTCCTGGTTTTACCCTGAGACACCGTCTTTCTGGAGGATAACCTCCTGGTTTTACTTGAGACCCCCTCTTTCTGGAGGATAACCTCCTGGTTTTACTCTGAGACCCCCTCTTTCTGGAGGATAACCTCCTGGTTTTACCCTGAGACACCCTCTTTCTGGAGGATAACCTCCTGGTTTTACCCTGAGACACCCTCTTTCTGGAGGATAACCTCCTGGTTTCACTCTGAGACCCCCTCTTTCTGGAGGATAACCTCCTGGTTTTACTCTGAGACACCCTCTTTCTGGAGGATAACCTCCTGGTTTTACTCTGAGACACCCTCTTTCTGGAGGATAACCTCCTGGTTTTACTCTGAGACACCCTCTTTCTGGAGGATAACCTCCTGGTTTTACTCTGAGACACCCTCTTTCTGGAGGATAACCTCCTGGTTTTACTCTGAGACACCCTCTTTCTGGAGGATAACCTCCTGGTTTTACTCTGAGACACCCTCTTTCTGGAGGATAACCTCCTGGATAACCCTCAGAGGACAGCAGGAATAATTTGCTCACCTCTCTCCTCCCTGCAGGATATCCTGCAGACAGTGGAGGTCATCGTGAGCGACGACGCCACCAACTCCTGGGCTGAGCTGAACGCAAATGAAGCAAGAAACAGCAGCTCCTTGTTTCTGAGCTCCATTGAGGCCATCAGCGGTGAGCTGGAAGGGGAGTTCGTCATCTCCACCGAGAGCATCCTGCTGGAGAGAAGCCGCTTCAACGACTCCTTCACAGCAAACCTTAACAACAGCCTGGTCATTGACATCCCAAACACCAACTTCAACAACCTCTTCATCACCACCATCACCTTCTCCACCCTAATCAAGGTCCTGCCGCCCCGCAACGGCAGCTTCATTTTGAACAACACCGACCCTGCCAACAATACCAGCGTCCAGAACAGGATCAATGCGGCAGTGGTGCTGGTCAAGCTAGATGAAGAGGAGCAATCACAGATCACCAATGTGACGCTGACCTACGATAAGTTAAACACGTCACTCACGCAGGATCCCCAGTGTGTCTTCTGGAACTTCACCCTGTTGGAAGACCTGGGCGGATGGGACAACCAGGGATGCTCCTTCCTCGCAGACGTCAACGGCACGGTCGTCTGCAACTGCAATCACTTGACCTCCTTCTCGCTGCTCATGTCCACAGGCCTACCTCGAGGTTTCGCTGAAGCTCTGGATATCATCACGTATATTGGAGTAGCGATCTCCATGCTCAGCCTGGTGATCTGTCTGATCATCGAGGGGATCATCTGGAAGTCCATCACCAGAAACACAACCACCTTCCTCCGCCACGTCGCTATCGTCAACACCGCCGTGTCTCTGCTGATCGCCGACATCTGGTTCATCATCGGTGCCTCCATCACGTCGGAGACGGACGAGACCGAAAAGGTTCCTCTGGACGCATGCAGTGCCGCCACCTTCTTCATCCACCTGTTCTATCTAGCGCTGTTCTTCTGGATGCTGGTGTCTGCACTGCTGCTCTTCTACCGGACGGTCATGGTGTTCTCTCACATGTCCAAGTCCACCATGCTGGCCATCGGCTTCAGTCTGGGCTACGGCGCTCCCCTCATCATCGCCGTGGTGACAGTGGCGGCGACGGCGCCGGGCCGAGGATACATCCGGGAGAACAACGGTTGCTGGCTGAACTGGGAGGACACATACGCCCTGCTGGCCTTCATCATTCCTGCTGGGGTCATCCTCGTCATCAACTTCATCATCATGATCGTGGTCTTGGTGAAACTGCTGAAACGCGACGTTGAGAGCAGCAACTCTGAAGAGAAGAACACATTGTTGGTCATCTTCAGATGCGTGGCCATCTTGTTTCCAACCTTTGGGCTCACCTGGTCTCTTGGCGTTGGGTTAATGGTGGCTCCACAAAATCTCGGGCTCCATGTAACCTTTGCATTATTTAACTCCTTACAGGTATGTGGACATTAAATGCAAATGTATGCAAATATGTGTGGATGGGGCCTTAGTTTCAGATTAGTGCTCAGTCAACAAACTACTACCAGTGTTGAACCACAGAGGGCGCTGTGTTTTGTGAGGTTATGCTGTTTTGCTTACCTCTGATTTTCTCTTCAGGGTTTCTTCATTCTTGTGTTCGGGACGCTCATGGACTCCAAGGTACCAACTTACTAACATTTTAAACTTTTATTTAAAACAAATGATTTTACAGTGTGCCTTACAGAATGGATTCCATACAGTTGTAGTTTTTAATGACACACGATACAAAAATAAGTTGAAGTAGCGATTTCTGACCTGCTTGCCGAACCTTTAGATTCGAGCTGCCCTGTCCAGACGAGTCCCAGGCCCACAGACTTCCTCCAACCAAACCAGGGTTCGTATCAATCACCTTCTCTACAGACCGCCTGTCCTCTACAGACCTCCATCTGTCCTCTACAGACCTCCATCTGTCCTCTACAGACCTCCATCTGTCCTCTACAGACCATCTGTCCTCTACAGACCATCTGTCCTCTACAGACCTCCATCTGTCCTCTACAGGCCATCTGTCCTCTACAGACCTCCATCTGTCCTCTACAGACCTCCATCTGTCCTCTACAGTCCTCCATCTGTCCTCTACAGACCGCCTGTCCTCTACAGACCTCCATCTGTCCTCTACAGACCATCTGTCCTCTACAGACCATCTGTCCTCTACAGACCTCCATCTGTCCTCTACAGACCGCCTGTCCTCTACAGACCTCCATCTGTCCTCTACAGATCTCCATCTGTCCTCTACAGTCCTCAATCTGTCCTCTACAGACCATCTGTCCTCTACAGACCTCCATCTGTCCTCTACAGACCTCCATCTGTCCTCTACAGACCTCCATCTGTCCTCTACAGACCATCTGTCCTCTACAGACCTCCATCTGTCCTCTACAGACCATCTGTCCTCTACAGACCTCCATCTGTCCTCTACAGTCCTCCCATCTGTCCTCTACAGACCTCCATCTGTCCTCTACAGACCTCCATCTGTCCTCTACAGACCATCTGTCCTCTACAGACCTCCATCTGTCCTCTACAGACCATCTGTCCTCTACAGACCTCCATCTGTCCTCTACAGACCTCCATTTGTCCTCTACAGACCTCCATCTGTCCTCTACAGTCCTCAATCTGTCCTCTACAGACCATCTGTCCTCTACAGACCTCCATCTGTCCTCTACAGACCTCAATCTGTCCTCTACAGACCTCCATCTGTCCTCTACAGACCATCTGTCCTCTACAGACCTCCATCTGTCCTCTACAGACCATCTGTCCTCTACAGACCTCCATCTGTTCGCCATAGCCCTTACCATACCCACACCAAACCCTTACCTTAACCACACCCTTACCTTAACCACACCCAACCCTACCTTAACCACACCCAACCCTAACTTAACCACACCCAACCCTACCTTAACCACACCCAACCCTTACCCACACCAAACCCTTACCTTAATCACACCCAACCCTTACCTTAACTAAACCCTTCTGTCCTTTGTCCTCCAGAGTACAAGTGGAGGAGCATCGTCTTCTAGCGGATGGGCGTTCTTCAACAGACTGCGAGGACGACAGCGTGAGTCACCAGGCAGGATGTGAGATATGATCCATCAGTAGACGACTTGCCTTCACATTAAGTGTTTTTCTTTGCGTTTCCAGACGTCTATCATGTGTCCAGTGCGGCTAACAGCAGTTCCAACGCCGCAACAGAATCCTTCATCAACATTTGATGGAGAAAGTTTGGTATTTTATTTTAATGCTCTGATTTAAAGGTGCGCTATGCAACTCGGTTATTCCTCCGCTGTTTCTGGGTTTTCGCCGGAATTGGGCTCGCATTTCTCACTATAGAGCTCCCCCTGCAGCTTCGGAATAGGCCTACAACACTGTCGTAAAAACTCATTGACAACGCCCCCCACCCCCCACTTCGATAAATAAATAGTAATACACAACGAGAACCTGGATTCGGACCGCAAACAAACATGTGTGGTAGCAAGTCACTGCTAGGATAAACCCTCACTAGCTAGCAAGCTAGCCATGAAGCAACCAAGCTAAACACATACAGGGCTCACAATAAAACGGTCGAGCAAAACACATTGTTCAACAGACTCTCAAACCACATTACAAAAACGAAGTTCACCCAAGGGTAGGCTACTTACAATTTCAGCAGCAAGACAGCCAAGTCGGCGTCCGTTTTGCATTCTTCCGAGTCTCTCAGTTGACGCCATTCCGCATAAGCTCGCCCTATGTTCACTCGTGTCTGGTTTCTTTGTTTATCAGAATCCTTTCTCTTATTCTTCGATTCCTCCGACCTTCCCCTCTTGGGTCTTGATGGATCCATAGTGGATTTGTCGATTGATCCAGAATTGCCTTGCAACTGACTCTTTATATTCAGCCGGACCTATGTTTGGCACCCCCGCCCAGGTCTACCGTAAAGCAGTGAAACTACAATCTGACTACATTTTCGAGGCGCGATTGGATACTTCCGCTGCGTCACATCCGTAAGTGGCCGGGACGGCCACATGAAGTTGCATGTTCTGTTTTTCCGCGGGGACCCAACAGGGGGAGATGAAACACCCACCAAACAACCCAGAAAGTGTTGTAGAACGATCAGAACGACTCTCAACCTGCATGGTTAAGGTTATTTTTGATAAACGAGTTGCATAGTGCTTCTTTAAGACTTTTCATTACTTTCAGGCAATATTAAATATGGGGATGGTTGTTTTCACTGTGAGGCTTTTTCAGCTGTGCTGATTAACTATTTTTACATTTTTGCCAACTCTGCCAATTTTGAACTCTCAACTCAATAAAAACTCTCAATAAAAGTTTTATTTGATAAAAGAAATGTGTTGCCGTTGTACAAAGTTATTGACCATATAGTGATGACATATAGCCCATCATATCATATAGCCTATTTACATCATATAACCTACTATATCATATAACTTATTACATCATATAAGTTATAAGTTATATGATATAATAGGTTATATGATGTAACCTATTACATCATATAACCTATTATATAATATATCATTTAATTAATCACACCTCACTGAATACCACTGATTAATTAATCACACCTCACTGAATACCACTGATTAATTAATCACACCTCACTGAATACCACTGATTAATTAATCACACCTCACTGAATACCACTGATTAATTAATCACACCTCACTGAATACCACTGATTAATTAATCACACCTCACTGAATACCACTGATTAATTAATCACACCTCACTGAATACCACTGATTAATTAATCACACCTCACTGAATACCACTGATTTTCGCGGTGTTTTGTCATACGTGTCGCTATGATAAAGGACATGTTTTGGCGTGTAATATTATTTTCACAAAATACAGCCAATAGTACGGTAACGTTAAATCTTACTTGTGAAAAGTAATCCCGCGATTTCTATTTTCCACCGTCCGCTCATTTGAGCGGGAATCCGCTGAGCAGCTAGCCTGGAGCTCCAGACGCCCCCTAGCGGCAGCACAGCCGGGTGGTCTAGCACGGCTCCGTCGGCTTTTTGGTGCTGGAAACACAAAGTATGTCTGACCAATCACAGCGTGAGGGGCGGAGTCGGAAGCCGGGTTACCATGACGACAGAGTTGCGACGGTTCCGTGTTAGAGGTAAACAATGGCTGCTGCTGCTGGCGAACGGCTGTCTCTCCACTCGGCTTTGGCCGCGACTCTTCAAGACTTGAAGTTAACATTTTATTTGAGATAAGAACAAAGAACGGCACTGAAGTCTTTCCTCGAAAATAAATATTTATTCTGAGTTTTGATTAATGACGTAGTCGGAGCCGTCGCCATGACAACGTCACCTTCTTCGTTGCTCTGATTGGTTGTAGCGCTATCCTATTGCGTGCAGAGGGAACTTGAAAGACAACCGTTTATCCCACACTGCCAGTGGAGCTGAGCAGCAGCTCGGCGTCCATGTTGTCTTCTCCCGCCATACGGTCAACTGTCACTCTGTGCTGCTCCCCTCCCCCACCACCACTCCAAGATGGCCGCCGAATGTCTCGCGCCACAGCAGCCAACGCGCCGTCTATGTATAAGCAGAGCTGCGAGGGGCTTTTATTGTTGTAGTAGAGAGACAATTATAAGCCGGAAGTTGATCTTCTACTTCCGCCTGCCAGGCTGAACCGAACGAGAAGGAAAAACATCAACAACGCGTGGGTCAGAAATATCTTATTAGTGACGTTTTCTGGTTATTTATAACGATATCATACATATTATTATTATTAGAAATATTATTCTATATAGTACTCTATCATAGTACTGTATAGTACTCTATATACCGGTAGTACTGTATATAGTACTGTATATAGTACTCTATCATAGTACTGTATAGTACTCTATATACCGGTAGTACTGTATATAGTACTGTATATAGTACTCTATCATAGTACTGTATAGTACTCTATATACCGGTAGTACTGTATATAGTACTGTATATAGTACTCTATCATAGTACTGTATAGTACTCTATATACCGGTAGTACTGTATATAGTACTGTATATAGTACTCTATCATAGTACTCTATATAGTACTGTATATAGTACTCTATCATAGTAGTGTATTATAGTAGTGTATTATAGTACTGTATTATAGTACTCTATCATAGTAGTGTATTATAGTACTGTATTATAGTACTGTATTATAGTACTCTATATAGTACTCTATTATAGTACTGTATTATAGTACTGTATTATAGTACTCTATATAGTACTGTATTATAGTACTGTATTATAGTAGTCTATATACCGGTAGTACTGTATATAGTACTGTATATAGTACTCTATCATAGTACTCTATATAGTACTGTATATAGTACTCTATCATAGTACTATATTATAGTACTGTATTATAGTACTCTATATAGTACTCTATTATAGTACTGTATTATAGTACTATATTATAGTACTGTATTATAGTACTCTATAGTACTGTATTATAGTACTGTATTATAGTACTCTATAGTACTGTATTATAGTACTGTATTATAGTACTCTATATAGTACTCTATTATAGTACTGTATTATAGTACTCTATATAGTACTGTATTATAGTACTGTATTATAGTAGTCTATATACCGGTAGTACTGTATATAGTACTGTATATAGTACTCTATCATAGTACTCTATATAGTACTGTATATAGTACTCTATCATAGTACTATATTATAGTACTGTATTATAGTACTCTATATAGTACTCTATTATAGTACTGTATTATAGTACTATATTATAGTACTGTATTATAGTACTCTATAGTACTGTATTATAGTACTGTATTATAGTACTCTATAGTACTGTATTATAGTACTGTATTATAGTACTGTATATAGTACTCTATATAGTACTGTATTATAGTACTCTATATAGTACTGTATTATAGTACTCTATAGTACTGTATTATAGTACTCTATATAGTACTGTATTATAGTACTGTATTATAGTACTCTATATAGTACTGTATTATAGTACTCTATATAGTACTGTATTATAGTACTGTATTATAGTACTCTATATAGTACTGTATTATAGTACTCTATATAGTACTGTATTATAGTACTCTATATAGTACTGTATTATAGTACTGTATTATAGTACTCTATATAGTACTGTATTATAGTACTCTATATAGTACTGTATTATAGTACTATATTATAGTACTGTATTATAGTACTCTATAGTACTGTATTATAGTACTGTATTATAGTACTCTATAGTACTGTATTATAGTACTGTATTATAGTACTGTATTATAGTACTATATTATAGTACTGTATTATAGTACTGTATTATAGTACCTCTCACACGGAGACACTCTCCCCTCCAGGGAGATGATCCTGCGGCTGGGGAGGAGCGCTCTGCTGGGACTGGGAGCCACAGCTGGACTGGGACTCCTCGCTTTAATCATCTACCAGGAGGTGAGGAGGAGGAGGAGGAGCCAGCAGGAGGTGCTGGAGGTGCGGGAGGTCGCTCCACCTCCTCCCCTGGTGGTCAGCACCGAACACCTGGATGCCCAAGGTAGGCCACTGTGTGGTGCTAGATGGTTAGGAGGTGATGGGTGCTAGATGGTTAGGAGGTGATGGTGCTAGATGGTTAGGAGGTGATGGTGCTAGATGGTTAGGAGGTGATGGTGCTAGATGGTTAGGAGGTGATGGGTGCTAGATGGTTAGGAGGTGATGGGTGCTAGATGGTTAGGAGGTGATGGGTGCTAGATGGTTAGGAGGTGATGGGTGCTAGATGGTTAGGAGGTGATGGTGCTAGATGGTTAGGAGGTGATGGGTGCTAGATGGTTAGGAGGTGATGGTGCTAGATGGTTAGGAGGTGATGGGTGCTAGATGGTTAGGAGGTGATGGTGCTAGATGGTTAGGAGGTGATGGTGCTAGATGGTTAGGAGGTGATGGTGCTAGATGGTTAGGAGGTGATGGGTGCTAGATGGTTAGGAGGTGATGGGTGCTAGATGGTTAGGAGGTGATGGGTGCTAGATGGTTAGGAGGTGATGGGTGCTAGATGGTTAGGAGGTGATGGTGCTAGATGGTTAGGAGGTGATGGGTGCTAGATGGTTAGGAGGTGATGGTGCTAGATGGTTAGGAGGTGATGGGTGCTAGATGGTTAGGAGGTGATGGTGCTAGATGGTTAGGAGGTGATGGTGCTAGATGGTTAGGAGGTGATGGTGCTAGATGGTTAGGAGGTGATGGGTGCTAGATGGTTAGGAGGTGATGGGTGCTAGATGGTTAGGAGGTGATGGTGCTAGATGGTTAGGAGGTGATGGTGCTAGATGGTTAGGAGGTGATGGGTGCTAGATGGTTAGGAGGTGGTGGTGCTGCAGGACCGTGAGTCACTCCCTCTCTCTCTCTGCTCCCCCCAGAAGCGGCGGCCCAGGAGCGGGCGCTGGAGGCGGTGGAGGCGGTGGTGCAGTGCCTCCCCCCTGACCAGCAGAGGGAGCTGTGGGCCCAGCTGGACCAGGTGCTGAGCTGCGTGTCGTCCCTCCGCTCCGAGGTGGCCGAGCTCCGGGGGGGGCTGCAGGACATCGCAATGCAGATCATCCAAGATGTCAAGTGAGAGAGCATGGAGAGAGAGATATATATATTTATATTTATATTTATAGATAGGTCGATATATATATATCATCGTCATGTTTGTGTGTGAGGTATGAGTAAGTTGTGTTGTTTCAGGAGGGGCGTGGAGGACAGCCAGCGAGCTCGCCGCCGCCGGCCCCTCAGGGAGCGCAGCGACTCTATGAGCTCCAGCTCTGTGTACTTCACCGCCAGCCAGGGGCCCGCCAGCCAGGGGCCCGCCAGCCAGGGGCCCGCCAGCCAGGGGCCCGCCAGCCAGGGGCCCGGCAGCATGCAGGGAGACTGCATGCAGGGAGACTGCATGCAGGGAGACAGCATGCAGGGAGACAGCAGCACAGAGGGGGGGTAGGTGGGGAGGTGGTCCAACACACTAACAGGTTTATTCAGCTGATCGTCTCTAAACCAATCAGAACAATTTTCTCTCTCCTATACTGTGTTCTGCAGGTACATATATGTATATATTTATGAATGCATATATGTATATATTTATTAATACATTTATGTATATATTTAGTAATACATATATGTATATATTTAATAATACATTTGTCTATATTTATTAATACATTTATGTATATATGTATTAATACATATATGTATATATGTATTAATACATTTATGTTTATATTTATTAATATATTTATGTATATATTTATTAATACATATATGTCTATATTTATTAATACATTTATGTATATATTTATTAATACATTTATGTATATATTTATTAATACATATATGTATATATTTATTAATACATTTATGTATATATTTATTAATACATATATGTATATATTTATTAATACATTTATGTATATATTTATTAATACATATATGTATATATTTATTACTACATTTATGTATGTATTTATTAATACATATGTATATATTTATTAATACATATATGTCTATATGTATTAATACATTTATGTCTATATATATTAATACATATATGTCTATATATATTAATACATATATGTATATATTTATTAATGCATTTATGTATATATTTATTAATACATTTGTGTATATATTTATTAATACATATATGTATATATTTATTAATGCAGGTACTCTACAGCGTATGCAGACTCTGACTACACGGACCGGGAGACGGACCGGGAGGGGGGGAGAGAGGGGGAGGACTCTGAGGAGGAGGAGCAGAGCTGTGCCACAGTGACTTGCTGCGGCGACAGTAGGAGGCGGAGGAGGTAGGAGGAG
>JAOPHQ010000462.1:0-24980 GCA_030340625.1 Merluccius polli
GACAGACAGAGTGAGAGTGAGAGCGAGAGAGATGGAGACAGACAGCGGGAGAGACAGTCAGACAGAGAGAGGGAGAAAGAGACAGACCTGGAGAAGGAGAGAGAGAGATAGAGAGAGATAGAGAGATAGAGAGATAGAGAGAGAGAGAGACATACAGAAGGAGCGAGGCAAGAAAACCCGCGTACGTGGCGGTCAAAGGAAGAAAAAAAACAACACTACAGAAAGACGGAGGGGAGTCTGTCGTCGCACCTCCTAGCCAGCGTCTCCGGGGGATAGTTAAGAAATGCGTGCGCCGCATTGTGAACCAATGTCAAGGGTTGGCGCATCTATCATGTATGCATTATCTTGGCACGGGGTCCTGCGTGAGCAATGCTTACACGCCCCTGGAGTCACAGTTGCCTGGTTAGTGGTTACCTCTGTGAAGTGGAACGCTTTGGGCTTCGTCCAAGTCTGGAAGTGCAATCTCCGTGAGGCCCATCCTCACTACCAAGCAATTGGCCACAAGACGCCTCCCACAGCCTCCCAGCGCCCGCCCAGCAGCTATTATTATTATGTTTGGAACTCGAACCGGATTTTCTTAACAATTCAGAGTGTGCTACAATATTATTGCTTACTCACACCTAATCAATAATTGAACAGTCCATCTTGCCGATGAGTGCAAAACATGGCCTGCATTTGAATCGGACACGCAGACGCACATACACGCACGGATGCACTCACACACACACACAAAACCGGGCACGCACAAACATACACACATAAGCACAGGCGCACACGCAGCCACAGACACACAGACACACACACCTAAACAAGGCACGTAGGCACACACACACGGACGTTAAGCACAGTTAGCTCAAGGTGCATGCAGCTCCGTGACCTTGTTGTTACACTTCCGTAGAGCAATGAATAACTATCACATTTCTGTGGCTGACAGCTGACACCAAGAGAGCCCAGGTGATATACGAGACATGACAAGTGATTCTAATTAAATGTAGTGCTCGTGGATGTAAAGTGGCAGGAAGGGAACAAATCTTGTCCAGGCGGCGGGCGTCCGAGGCAGGCATGCCTACCGCGCTGCCGAAGCGAGATGAGCCGGAGCTGTCAGGTCCGCCTCAGCCGTCCCTATAAGACCTCCAGCCCTGTGTCCCCCCCCCCTCAGGGGCTGGTGCTGGGGCGGGTGGCGGTGGTGGAGGTGGTGGTGGTGGTGGTGGAGGTGGTGGTGGGGGGCTGACAGACAGCTTTCAGCTGGAGGGGGAGAAGGCACACGAAGGCGATCCTGCTCCCCCCCTCCTCCTCCCCCCAAAACAACAACAAACAGGATGATGATGATGATGATGATGATGATGATGATGATGATGATGACGACGACGACGACGACGACACACAAACAGGTGTGGCCGGCGTCCACGTAGGGGAAAATGCACTGTGCGTGTGACAGGCGAATTCATCCCAAGTCTGCGTACTAACAAAGGGGACAAGCCCCAGGTTCTCTCTCTCTCTCTGAGTCCAAAGCCCGGGTGACGCCTGTCGGGAAGGCAACCGCCCAAACGCGATCACCGAAGAGAAAAAAAAAAAAGAAAACAAGAAAAAACTATTTGGACATCGAAAAAAAAAAAAAAAAGTGACTGATGTTTTTTTTCATCTCTCCGTTTTTTTTCCCACCCTGTATCCATCATGGCGGAGGAACCGGGGAACAAAGAAGAAGACAATGAAAGACTTTTCTCCAGCGACATCCGTATTTGTTCAGTCAGGACACACTGGAGGACCCAGTGGTACTTAAGGCAAACATGAGTGTGTCAGTGTGTGACACAGGACTGCACTTTGCAGAGGACATTCACGGGGGCCTTCAGCTCCCCCCCCACCACCACCATCACCTCCCAATGGGGTCCCTGGAGAGTGGCCTCCACACATCGGTTAACCCCTGACCCCCCCTGGAACAACTTCTTGTCCCGGGAGTCACTGTGGGCCTGGCTGACAGACCATCTAAATCACGCTCCTCTCTGCTTGCCAAGGGGAAGCCATGCCAGTTGGCAGCCGTCCACTTGACCAAGAACCCGCCATCCGATGATCGCGAGGACCGTCTCACATTGGCCCCGGAATATGGTTTTAATGGTACGGCGCCACGGCGCCATGTTGCCACACATCTTGTGTTGCGGAGCCACTGGGGGAGGGGGGGGGGGGGGGCTGGACGCCATACAACCTGTGGCCCTCTCCACTGAGGCGTGGTGTAATAATGCCTTGGATTGTGTAAAGTTGCACTCGTTTTTTCTGACACACACACGATACACAATGTAGCCGATCTTGCATGCGATATTGTTCCTTGTTTTGTTCCCTATTTTGACATTTTTCAAAAGATGAAAAAAATATATTTTATGGTGGTACAATATTTATTTTATGGGATGCATTTAATATATTCACAAATCATATGTTCCACTACTTGCCAAAAGAGAGCTTGCCCACAGCATCTGCACCACTGATGCAATAAACAACACAATACACATAACAATATGACGAGTCTAAGCAGCGTTTGAAAGGCCTGCATATCAGTGACAACTATTTAATTAGGGGGAAAAACAATAAGTACATCATTTCACAAATGCAAATAGCACTGTGCATTTTCTTTTCTTACAGTAAACCTTAACAGAATACTATGGAAGCTCCTCATACCCTGCGGTCTTTATGGTTAAATACAGTTCTATTTAAAATTAATCAGTCGATATATTTGAATAAGGTTGACCTCAGTAGTACTGTCAATTAAATTACTATAATTTTCATTATCAACTTTTTTTTTAATGCAGTTTTATTTGTCAACTGTTATGCCCACCTTTTTTTTTCAGGTGCATTGTTATTCATTTCGATGCCATGGATGACATAAATGCATTCAACGAATGGGTCCAGTCGGTGCCGATTCGGACCAAATTGGTTCTGTTAACAAACCGGGGAGAAATGGCTGCATATCCACGCGGAGACGGGAATTGAAGCTCAAGATCCACCCACGTTCTGCGCATTTGTCAATTCTGACACAACTTTCATCCGCCACATCTTCAGTCATCGGTATCTGTCTCCGCCTCTGTGCCTCTGCCTCTCGAACTCTTCCAAGATGTCCCGCCCCCGGATGATGTCCAGCCCACAATCCGTCTCTTTCCATCTATTTTTGGGTGTCTCACAAAGCCGCTGATGTGATTAGAGGGGATGATGATTGCGGTTACATAACAGAATCAAATTAATGTGTGGCCCGAACACAGCGGCCGCGGCACTAGGAAATCACTCACACTCTCAAATCTCCCTTTCACTTTGGCGCGGAGGCCTCTCTCGGACTCTCTCGGACTCTCTCTCTCCCTCTCCCTCTCGCTCTCCCTCTCTGCCCTCTTCACACACGTCTCCCCCGCCCCCCCCCCTTCCCAGCGCATTCAGACACACCCCTCTCACTTCCCTGCTCCTCCTTCCAGTCAATTAAAGTCACATCAAGGGATTACAGGGAAGTAGGTCAGTGGAGCGTTGCTGGGGAAAGGAAAAGTCAGAAGTCACTGTGCCGACCTTGTGCAATACAGATCGGGGGGGGGGGGGGGGGGGAAATCACTGTGAGCACCACAGTGATTTCATCCGGGTTTACCAACCAAACGAAATGAACCCCCAAAAACCCAGCCTCCCCCTTTCTGTTAGTTCAGGGATGACCCCATGGTGTAGGCATGGGAGGGGGTAGCCTAAGAAGGTGATGATGTGTGTGTGTGTGGGGGGGGGGGGGGGGGGGTTTGTGATGCCCTCCACACACCGGTCCCTGGCCCCAACACCCGCTCTGAAAGGTTGTTTTCTAATGCTGCATTAGAGTGGGAGCGCGGGGTCCCGGCTAAGGCCCACTTTACACGACAACGCTCCCGGGTGAAACCGACAAAATATTTTATCAAATGTGCCTTTCGTTTAGACGGCGACGGCGTTTTTGGGGCTTAAAAACGCAAAAAAATGAACCCACCCTCCAGAGTCGAAATCTTAAAAAACGCTCCACCGTCGCGTTCCCGTCTAAAGAGTTGAAAACGCAAAAGTGTGCTCTGAGCTGCTCACGCTGGCTATCCTCGCGTACGCGTTGACGTCAAATCTACACATACTACATCAAATTTCACACAGTTTTGCGTCACCGTATGCACGCAGATTTCCACCCAAAGACGCTCGTCTAAACGCAAAATAAAAAGTGGGAACGCAACGCCACTTTTGCGGTCGTGTAAAAGTCGTCGTGTAAAAGTAACCTAAAGGTTTGGAAGAGCTCGCTCCGCACATACGTGCTGAAGCAAGGGGCGCTCCGGGCCTCGCACACGGACGCCCACGTGACGCGTACCACAACTTGAAAGAAAATAAATATAAAAAAGGCAAACGATAGTTCAGAGAGCAATTTGTAAGATTCATACAGGCCATTTTTACAATTCCGCTTCCTCTACAGGATTACAAAAGGTCAGAACAAGATTGTTCTCAATCGTGAACAAGCGTCGCAGCAGAAGCATTTGCGTGCCTCCCCTCTGAGTACATACTGTACTTGTTCACAGACTAACATGCATAGATTCATGTTTCAGGCTTAAGTCAGCAAAGGAGGTTCGCTTGGGAAGGCCAGACATGGGGGCTGGTAGCTCTAGTGGGGTCCACATGCTGGGGCCTGCTGAGGATCAGGATCAAGATCAGGTGTTTGACCCAAGAGAAGGCTTGCTTATAGAGCTTCATACCGACACACACACACACATACACACACAATTGGATGAATAACAATGGAAAAACAAAGAAACATGCTTGTAAACATTAAATATTAACCTAGTTTAAATAATTGCCCTCTGCACGAAGCAGACAGTTTTATAGCTAGCACACTGAATGGGAGTTTGCAATTGCTGTTGTGATTAGTGAAATTAGATTTGATTCATCAGAACAAATGGAACGAACGCTTCAATGAGATGCTTGCCGTTATTGGCACCTTTTCAGTTTTGTTTTGACATTATGAACACGGTTATTTCAGTCGCTGAAAAGGCCGGACAGTGAAATAAAACATGGGCACGTTTAAGCCGACAATCACATGACCTCCTGCCCACTATTCAACCCTAACCTAATCATACATAACGTATAAATGTGTCTAGATTGCTACAACACATAACAAATAACAGAATGCATGCATCAGCTTGTCACTGACACTTAGTTGTCATTTCAACAACTTAAGACACATCGTTTGCCACTGATGTATTGCGCTTATAAAAAGTTATGTGCCGCAAACAAACGAAGGACGACGAGGAGTGCCGGTGGACCCGGCGTAATAAATCTTAATGATGCGATCCCAATGATGCAGCAGTGTGTCGGCACAATGCTTCTCCTTAAGGCGCCAAAAACAAAACATACAATAACAAATTGCTCTACTTCCAACCGGGGCGACACCGGAAACAATACCGAACGCTGGAAGACGATGATGATGATGATGATGATGATGATGGCGGCGGCTAAACCATCGTGCCGTTCGCTCCGCTCTTGAAGTGCACCGTTTGAGACCGGCTGATGTTTGGATCAAGATGCGAGGCGCGGCGTGGCGCTGCGTGGCGCTGCCCGCGTTATTAGCATTGCTGTCAAGGCAACAACCCTGACAGGGGTGCTAGCTCGAGTCCATCTCTCGCTCCGCGCTCTGCGCTGTCTCCACATAATGAGCGTGTTATCTCATCTTGATTTCAATTAGAGCAAAGCGCTGATCTAGACAGCTGCTGTTTAACAGTGGGCACCTAAGGATTCCTCGCAGCACTTATCGCAAGAGGAGATAACTGAGACAAACCCGATTCTTTCCGTGACCAGTTGTTAAGAGTTTGTGGTTTGAAACTGTTTGTGCAGAAATCTATTGGTTATGCCTATCCTATACGGTGAACGAAGTTATGCGATATGATCGTTGGGATGAGATAATGGCTGTCAAGCATGGAGTATATCTTCAGAGGTAAATATTGTATTTTTGATGTAAGCAGGCTTTAGATGGAAGGAATTTGATTAACCCCTGAAACTGGTTAAATCCCACCATGGGCCCTATTGTACATAATAGATAAAGATGCCAAACTTGTGACATGGGATTGGGCCACTAATTATGTTCAGCAATAAACGAGGTATGAAGGCAACAATGTCCCTGAAATGAGTCCTTGGCAGATTTTATTGTTCATTTGCATTATTTAAACAGATGCATTGGGTTTACCTCTTTCGGTTAGGCCTTAATGGTCTGCATACATACCCTAAAAAACACACACGCCTCTTACCGCCTACATAGATGGAAATAATAATTAAAAAATCGATCCATCGATAAATATATATGTTTGCAAGATTAGCCAATCTGACCCTTGGGTGAAATGCTTGTGTGAAACCCCATGGACACATCGCTTTGGGGATGAAAGTCTTGGGAGTGAAAATTCAGCATGCCCTGAAGAGCCGTTGCTCTAATCTTCGCATTGTGAAGGCGAGAGACGAGTGAGTCAGATTTACGTCACTATTTGTTTGGGTTCCCTTTTCTGTTTGTTTGTTTTCTCGGGTTTTGCTTTTTTTTCACCCACAAATTCCTCCTCCTGCTTCCTCTTTCACGCTCGCCTTAAGCAGATGAATGTGTTTTTTCTCCGCAGTTTAGCTCCTTATTTAAACGGAGTGGGCGGGATGTGAGGAGGGGGGGGGGGGGGGGGGGGGGAGTATTTTAATCACTTGTATAAATATTTGCGTTCACTGAAGGGCTGACCCTCTATGAGAATGGCCCATTACCTCGCCTCGTTCACCCCGCTGGCCCTCACCACTCATCTCCACACTAGCTTATTTACCTCTCTGTCAGCTCAAGCCCATTCAATAAGACTTTCCAAAGCAGCCCACAGACATTAGCATAGGCACAATCCAGACGCCCATGCGGCTTTTTACTTGGGCTTTGTTCTGCGGGTGCACCGAAAGCTCGCTCTGCTGAGACGAGGAGGAGCAGAGAAGGAGGAGGAGGAGAGGTGTGTGTGTGTGTGTGTGTGTGTGTGTGGGGGGGGGTCTACAGGGAGACTGGCGAGTAGAGTTGTGCTCCTACCCTCTAATGGTTTGACAAGGAGAAATAAATTGATCAAAGCATTAGACACGATGCCAACCTATAGCCTTCCTCCTGTAAGTGGCCATCAGTCCGAGCATGCGTGTGCGGAGGGGTGGGTTTTGGGAGAGAGACTTCAGCGTGTGGGTGTGTGTATGTGTGTGTGTGTGTGTGTGAGATTTGGCGGGGAGCCTTGGCGACAGTGATCTGGGATGGATCTCAGAAGAGACAGGGCTCCTGCATCTTTAATTGTTCAGAGGAACAGAGCCTCATCACAATTATAGAGCATTCAGCAAGCCTCCAAACTCATTTAGCTCTCCTCATCAGGGAACAGGAATCCACTAAACACAAATTCCTCTTCTGCCGCCCGAGGCAAAAAGCTTCTGCTTTTTTTTTTTTTTTTTTTTTTTTTAAAGATTAATAGGATAAGAGATTAAAGAATATCCCAAAGACAGAGGACTCATTGTCGAACGAGAAACATTTCAAGTTCGGAAAATACAGCAAGCAAATATAGCACAAACAAAGATAAATGAAAGAGAAAGAAAAAAAATGATTGAAGAAAAAATGATAAAAAGAAGAGAAAAAAAAATTAGCAGCAAAAATCTATAGTCTATTTCATGAAATTGCACAAACAAATACAGTGCACACAAAGTTCAGATGTTGTTGCTTTTTTACTAAAATGCCCCGTCATCATGTTGAGTGTGTGCCCCAGTACTCGTGTCCTCACAGGGACGCTGAATGAAACATAAACTCATCAGAGAGAAACAAGCGCAGTGCAATACACCTAACATTCATTATAACCCCTCTCCCCTCTCTAAACAGGCTTAATCTACTTCCCTCTCTACTTAATGAGGTAAAGTACAGCCATAATTGAAATGTTGCATATGTTTAGCAAGTGTGAACGCTATCAACCATAAGATTGAGGCGAGAGATTCATTAAAACAATAAACCACAAATTAATCAAGTCAGTGTGGTGTGACAAAACCTGTCCAAGATAAACACATAAACAATTTGTACAAATCGTTCACATCAAAACATGAAGGGGGAATATTTTAATATTGTTTAAACAGCTCTGGGCTGGTAAACAAAGCGTCACACTAAAGACATTGAGGATCGTGAGTCACTTTCCTCTCTTGTAATGGAAGTACATGGAGGCTATTGTCGTCTGGCTGTCCCTGGGCACAGGCGGTAAGTGCATTCTGGAGTGGATGCCTTGAGTGGCCTTCAGTAAGATGTTGCATCCCTGCATACGGTCCAGAGTGACAGACAGGTGTGACTAGATCTATCTTTCCTTGTGTGTCACATGCATGCACAAACACACACAGGCACACACACACACACACGGACATGCACACAAGCACGCACGGACGCGCACACACACACACACACGGACATGCACACACGCACGCACGCACGGACGCGCACACACACACACACACACGGAGATGCACGCACGGACGTGCACACACACACACGGACATGCACACACGCATACACACACACACACACGCACATGCGTGCACACCGGCTAAACTCTTTCCGAACACCTTCTTCAAGGTATCTACATTGAGGCTTTTAAAGCCCATTAGAGCGAACAAATATTTAAAGAGAGTAAGCTGTGTTGTTCTTTAACTCTCCAGTTGACCTTTTTTTGTTTTTGTTCAGCTTGAGGAAGAGCAATGTTTACGCACGCAGTTCCTCGATTTAGTTTAGTTCGGTTCCTGTGTTTGTGGTGCGGTGCGGTGTAGTGGTGTGAAAACATGCGCATGTTTTTATGTCGCAGCATTTGCTTGTGGCCTTTGGGTTATGTGTTTAAGAGTTTTAGGTTCAACAGCTCTAGCTTTTATACACAATATCGTGTTATCCATCAGCGAAGGAATAAACAGACCAGCAAAATATCTCATCCTATATTCTAAAATATATATTCTAATATATATATATATATATATATATATATATATATATATATATATATATATATATATATATATATATACTGTATATATAGTATTATAACGCTCACACATATTGCACCTGTAGAGGGCGCTGTCATGCACAGCAAGCCCCACTGCTGATGTTCCTCCAAAGAATGATGAAGAAATTAGGGACAAGACAGCCAGAGTAACCCAAGCCTCTCCATGTGTAATTACATGTCCTGGCCATGGCCCCCAAGTCATCACCCGTCACATGAGAGAGGGAAAAAAAAACACTGACATCATTTCCTCCCTTCCAGCACATGTGCTCCACATCTGACAGCCATCCAGACAGATTTAGCGAGAGCGCCGCTTCCTACCCCTCGCTTGCCGAGACTGTAAACAGTCCATTCAGCTCGTGCCGTTAACTCAAACAAGATGCGAGACCGGGGGCCCATTTCGACGCAGACCCGGGGCCCTCTGATTAGGCCCCCTTAGCCTGGGACGGATTGGGCCTCTCGCTTTGTTGCACGTCCGCCCCGGTCAACAACAACACCTGGCCTGGGAGGGAGTCAGCGAGGGGGAGCAGGGCTCGGAAAGCCGGGGTTTGTGTGGGACGGTGTTACACAATGCTGTACACTGTAACCCTGGCAGTTAATGAAAGCAACAGAGAGGTCCCTAGTCCACTCACACACACACACACTCAGAGACAAGACAAGAGCTGCAAACAAAGTCAGAGGAGAAAGTGGTTGGAATCGCTTTTTTGTGGTTTCCTTTCATCTTTCTTATATCTGTTTGTATGGGGGCTTAATAAACAAGACAGTGAAATAAAAAAAACAACAAGGAATGCGGGTTAAAAGAGCGAGGGAATGACACGTAGACCGTACGTCGGAATCGAACCGGGGTCACGGCAAAGGCGCGCGGCAGCCTATGTGGTTCGCTCGCTCGCGGGTTGAGCCCCTCCTCCCGTTTGTGTTTTCTCAAGGCGAGCCGGAGCCGTCTCCCGCCGAGCGCCGGCGTGCGCTAACGTAGCTAATCTCACGACTAAAGATACCGTACGATGTGTCTTCCGCCGCCAGCCTATCGTTCATCCCCGGCAGACCCCGCGTTTGGCAGTCGTCCACCGGGTCGGGGCGCGCGGCGGTGCTACACACACACGCGGTCCCGGTGACAGGTACCGGAGCAGCCTCGCTCTAATCACACACATATCTCAGCGTCGCTGACGTGTCCTCATCTATCTCCCTCCCTCTCCGTCTATGTCTCTCTCTCTCATTGTCTAGCCGTGGCTCTCTCCCTCGCCGTCTGCGCGTCTCTCTCTCTATTCATCCCTGTCTGCGTCTCTCTCTCTCCCTTTTCCCTCGCCGTCTGTGTCTCTCTCTCTCTCTCTTTATCCCTGTCTGTGTCTCTCTCCCTTTCCCTCTCTGTCTGTGTTTCTCTCTCTCTCTGTTTCTCCCTCCCCCTGTGTGTGTGTGTGTCTCTCTCCCTCTGTCTGTGTCTCTCTTTTTTCCCCTCTGTGTGTCTCCCTCCCCCTTCGTCTGTCTCTCCCTCCCGCTCTGTCTGTCTGTGTGTCTCTCTGTCTATGTCTCTCTCTGTCTCCTGAGAGGCAGCGTAAGCCCCCACCCCGTCCTCCCAAGACTTATAATATGCTGTGGGACCACCGTCTACATACACCCCCCCCCCCCCCCCCCCCCACACACACACACACAAAGAGCAGATTGCTCCAACGTGGATTAAATGGCAGAAGTATCCGGACCTCTGAATCTACAAATAATGTGTTGAGGACACAAGGCGGGAACATCCTTTATGTCTTGTGGATGAGGGCTGCAATCAGAGTTGTTTGGGGTCGCCGTGGCGCGTGTCCATACGACATAAGGAGCTAGGAGGGAGGAAGGGAAGGAGGGAGGGAGGGAATGGGTGCTGTGAGGTATAATTCGGTGAGGTCTCTTTCACATCCCTTGCTTTGTAAGCTGCAGCCGGTGGAGTTTAAGAGAAGAGCGTGGGTGGTGTTGGTGGTGGTGGTGGTGGTGGGGGGGGTATTATCCTACACTCTTGCCAGCCCAGTGCACTCACTCTCTGTGGGATAATGTTCTTACTGGGCGTGATCCCCTGGCTGCAGGAGTCATGCTGTCTTTACTCACCAACCAGAGGGGGGTGGCTGGGTTCACCCCGGTTCGGTTTTTTTCTTCTGGAAAAATGTGTCACTTTTTTGAGCACTTTCTCGAATAATAAGGAACAAATATATCATATTGTTGGAATATAATAATATTGATAATAATACAAAATAAATAAATAATAATAATATTAACTATTATTGTGTATTATTAGTATTATTAGAATTATTAGAATTAGTAGTAGTAGTATTAACAATAATAGTGCTTATAGTATTTATTATGGATGCTTATTACGGCTTATCAGGATTATGGGCCATAAACATGACATTGTCAATAAAATCATACATGATATACAACCCAGATAACCCAACCATTATAGCCATTTAATATGATTTTTATGAATGATCTTTGCATTGAGGAGACTCTCCAATGTGATACCTAATGCTGGTGTGGAATCTGGCTGATAATCAATATCAGCACATGCCTCACATCCCTCATATTTCACAGCAAAATCAATACAAATATTCATGGCGTACTTCCAATAATAGATTGGAAGTACGCCGCAAATTTCATTTCATAGGCCCTGTTTAAATGGGGCTGCTGGTTTTACCTGCAGTGTGTGTGTGTGTGTGTGTGTGTGTGTGTGTGTGTGTGAGACAGACTGTGGTCACACTTGGCATTAAGACGTGCCCCCTGCGACTACTGACGATTCATTCTGCTTCCCTGCACTACACCCAAACAACCGCATGCACTACATGTCAAAAAATATATCTGCAATGTCACATGGCGACATGGTTATAATACATTTTGGAACGTGTCTTGGAACTGTTCACACCTGTAATGTTAGCTGTCAACGTGGGATCGGATCATCTGAAGTCTGAAATCTTTTCTGTTGGCAAAGGGGGAACTGTACGCCGGCAGGGTCCAAAATTAACACCTGCCACCAGCCAATGGCCGATAGATTTGAACATTTGGCAGGGAAAAAAATGCAGGGTTACATATTAAAACGATTGCTTGGCAGGTAGATTTTTCCACTCTGGCAGGTAAAGAGACATCCTTCCAAAAGTTAATTATGGAGCCCTTACGCCTGGTATTACAGGTCATTATTTTGAATGGCAAAAACTCTTGGGACCAAATTGAAATGTATAAGGAAACAATTATCTGCAATTACAAACTCGTATACAACGTACGGTGAAGGGTACACTTTGAGGACAATTGCAAGTGTACAAAAAAAAAAATTGCTGGTGGTTAAACTGCAACGCTGGCCAAATTGCAAGCACTGCAAATAAAAAAAACAACAACAACAAAAAGAGACTGGCAACGGTTTCTTGGCTCCTAGGCCGTCTCCCTCTATATCTTACAGTATTAAACCACACATTCTGTTGGCACCGGGCCCCCCTTCAGCGCATCATCTGAAGGGCCCTTTTGAAGATTAAATGAACAATCTATGAGGCTTCAGGTGACAACAGGGCACTTCTGGAAGCTTCCCAACATCAGATAAGGTCCACCTCCTTCCCCGTGGCACCACCATCAGGGAGGATGGGGTGGTGGGGGGGGGGGGGTATCTATTTCAATCTGGGCCCATGATAAACAGAGTGTGTGCCATCAGCTGTAAGTACAGTGTCATTCTAAAAATAACGAGGGAGAAAATGATGTGAGCCGAGAATGTTTATTGATTCGCGTCATTTCACCCACATTACATCATTTGGACGGCTTGACCGACGTTGATTGTGAAATATCGGCGTTGAACAGTTTGTTTGATGTAAGAAAAAAAAAAAGTTTTCTCAACATCTCACACGGATCAAAAGCGTGGTATATTAAGAAGGCTATACATTAGTTACGTGCAAAAGATGTGTACTCGCACCGCTAGTGTAGCCTAAATGAATGTATGTTGTGCTGTTGCCATAAAATACAATAATTGTACGACTTCTTCCCAGGTCCCAGTTAGTTTACCTCAATGAGACGGTCTTAATAAAACCCCAATGTGTTCTTCACGGGTTTGGGACAGTCAGACGTTGTTGTTTACCAGACGGGGAGGGAGGGAGGGGGGGGAGGGAGGGAGGGAGGGAAGGGGGGGGGGGGGGGGGTGTTATCTGCGATGGGCCCTCTGCTGGGCTCCCGGGCCCCAGGACGGTACCTTACCTCGCCCCCTTACCCTGAGCGCCGCTTCTCCCCTGCACTCTAATTGCCTCCATTACTGTATCTGCAGTCAGATAAAATGCTAATTTCACAGCACATTAATTTCTCCAGGCTGAACAATAAGCAAGCCCAAAGCCCGGGCTGCTTGTCTTTGCCTGGGAAAGCATATAGACTGTAGACAGCGAGTGCCAGGCTCCCCTTCCCCAGCGGTGGAGCGGCGAGAGAGAGAGTGCCATTATGCACAGGTCAATGAAATGAAGGAAAAATCCATCGATTCTACATTTGAAAAGAAAAACACAGGAGAAGGGCTGGGCCGGGGTGATTTATCAGTCTCAGGCCGAGTCTGGCAGTCAGGCCTGAAAGAGGCTGCACAGAAAAGGTTCGATCACTATTAGTCTGCCTTCGCCAAACTCACGGTAAGAAGCAGCCGTCTACACAGTCTGATCAAGCCTTTCAACCTGCCCCTGGTTTGAAATATGGTTGTATTACAGGGGCGCAATATTGTTGCTGTACGATTGTACGATATGATAAAACCGCATACATATCAATCCATCAATTTCATGACATTGCATTCAAATTATACAAATATTTTTGCAAAAACTGCTGTAAAAAATTATCACCAATAAAATAATTGTACAATAATTGTACGACCGTTGTAAAGTAGATACTAATAGTACCATGTATAACGTTTTACACAGGCGTTTTCTCCTCTTCTGCTGGGAGATGAAATTAACAATCCTGTGTGGATTCTTCCAACAATGGGGCATTTTTATTTCGTTACATGACTCTTTAATCTGATTAGTGTGCGTGATGGGAAGCAGCTCATTACAGATCCATCATTTCCTCCTTCTGGAGTTCATCGATCATCCCTATTTTCCTTGGTTAGGAGCACCCGTCTGTGTACATCAAGCTAATGTTCTTATATTACACGCATGGCTTCCCCCTGCCTCCAGCATCCCCAACTGTCTGTGGATTAGCTAACCCACACCCCACTTCACAAATCAAAATGTTTAACATAATAGCTTTCCTCCTCTAATAGCTACACAACACACTTCATTTATTCAGCCCGTTTCCTTATTTTTTATTTTTTTTATTTTTTTCATTAGAAGTCATTACCAAATTCTATTTAATTCCCGCCGACCTGCCAAGATGGAGAACACTCTCGGCAGCGCTCTTAGCACAATGCAGAAATTGCATTAGCACCTTGTTTGCCGTTAACAGCGAAGAGTCTTAACCTGAAGAGTCTCTCTCTCTCTCTCTCTCTCTCTCTCTCTCTCTCTCTCCCTCTCCCTCTCTCTCCCTGGCCTGTGCAGGCAAGTCTTCTCAAAACACAGTGTGCGGGCTGTGAACGTGTTGACAGAGCGGGGCTTGCTCGCGGCGGGGGGGACAGGATAGGGTGGAGAGGAAGGAGACAAGCGGTCGACAAACCTGACCAACTGTTCTGTGTTCTGCTAACTGTTATTTCCGTCTCTCATCTCTCGCAGAGGACAGTTTTACAACTTCGGGAAACAAGTGGGCACTGCAGGTGTGGTGTATGTGTGTGGGTGGGGGGGGGGGGGGGGGGTCTGATAGATTAATGGACATCAAAAAAAGATGGCACGCCATGATGCAATTCACACACACACACACACACACACACACACACATATCCGTCCACACATTACCTCCTCCCCCCTCATTAAACCATTACCACAAGGCCAGGAGACTTGGAGAGCATTACATAATGCACTCCAATGTGGCGAAATGGACCGGTCCCGGTGGACAGAGACCAATGAGGAAGAAAAGAGAGAGGAAGAAGGGAGAAAGCGAGAGAGAGAGAGAGAGAGAGAGAGAGAGAGAGAGAGAGAGAGAGAGAGAGGCATTTGAGATTAAGTCCCTTTCATCTTAAACCAGACTCGTATTTTCTCAAGTTAAGTACTAGATGAAGGCGCCGTGCGCATACTCCTCTCTCTTGCCTCCTCTCATTCTCCCTCTCCCTCTCCCTCTCTCTCTCTCTCTCTCGCTCTCTAACACACCCCTTTTCGTCACACACACACACACACACACACATTTTCTAAGAATCGCAGTTCCAAAAGGAGAGAAATTCTGCTATCTACCGCTCACGTTTCACACAAGCTCCCATTTTTGGAAGCACTCGAGTGATTGGCTGGCCAGGAATTGCTTATAGCAGACAGTTTAACAGGCTGTGGATTATCTCCACTGTCTAACACACAGGGAGATGGTGAATAATGTAGCTAGGCAGTGCTATCCTTCACACATCACTTCACACAGGACAACACAAGTACAGGGAAAGGATGTCAGGTTCACAACCTTGGGAGAATTACTGCTAGGGACACGAGCTTCCCATAGAAAAATATCCGTATTTGTGTTTGGTGTGAGCCGAAATACCGGTGTGTTATTTATGTGCTCCGAGTGAATCTAGAAATCCATATTCACTTTACTCTCAGTATCGATGGGGATGGTGATGGTGGTGATGACCGCTCCGCCACAGCGTAGCGTAGCTGAAGCACATTCATATCCAGCCACTGCCGAGGGTAAAGGTCGCCATATGTTTGAATTATGTCAAATTATGTCAAATTGGAAAGAGGCCCAACCCCAGTTAGAAGTATGTTTCATATTAACACCGACATATGAAACCATAAAGAGAACCAGCAGTACAAGCGCCGCCATCCAAGAAACATAATACCAAATGTCGGCTGGTGAATTTATGTTTTTCAGCTGCATCCCAAGGCATGGGAGGGAACCAGTATGATCATCTTCTCACAAACAACGTGATTTATTTAAAATGTGAGGTTTAGATCGGTGAGCGCTCAAATCACTGGAACCGTAAGAGGCAGAGACTTCAACCCAAGTGGATCATCATCACATGGAATATGTCTTTAACTCCAATCACACACGCTGTCCTATGATCACCGCCGTGCAGCAATCAAGCATACGCTTCCTATGAGTGTGTGTGTGTGTGTGTGTGTGTGTGTGTGTGTACGCACACACTCGTCGTGTCCTTTCCATTGAGAAAAGGCACGTCGGCGCTTTTGCAGCGGTGTTTTGCGGCTGTACTAAATCCAGCATCGCAGCGCCGAGCGGTGCCAGACAGACATCGTCGTCTTCGCCAGCTGTCAGCCGTGACGCTCTGCTCACCGCTCTCCTTCTCCCTCCGTCGTGACTGCTGTCCGACTCTCTACCACTCAGCCCCTTGTTTTCACAACAGCCCCGGCGCGGACGGCTGGCAACAGCTGTTTGCGCGCGTCCCCACGGCCTTTTCTAACAAAAAAAAAGGCAATAAATCAATCCAGCCGCTCAATACAAGTGGGAAATTGACCAATTAGAGTGGCCCGAGATGCTTATGTTCAGGCAGACGATTTTACAAATTGGCTATCTATTTATACCAACACAGGCCCTCGCGCACAAGAAAAATGTACTGGCCGAAGTCGATGCATTAGTGTTTTTTTCCCCTCTGGCGATAAACTGTAGCTTTGCAACGTGCTGCGAACACAAACACACTCCGTCAATGCAGGTTCAACTACAGGTTTTTTTTTTTTTGTCTTCTTTTTTGGCATCAACAAGAGGAAGTGGAATTGCTCTATAATGGATAGCTTTCTATTAGCGCCGGGTGGCCAAAGGCTACCTCGACCCAGTAACTGCCAAAAGAAAGAATTATATGCACATGTGGAAGTTGATAATTATTTCCCTGTTCAAATTAAACTGTGATTAGATAAGTGTGTACATACTGTTCAAACAGTATCACGTACCGTACGATATGACGTCAATATTAACAATGGATTATCAATAAATGCATCACAATAATACACATTGTTCAGATTTTTTCAAACCCAATCACCAAAATCTATTTGTCTTTCTATTAAAGTGACACAAAAATCCCCTGCTACACATGTTTTTCCTATGATCCTTCTATTCTAGACTCATTTATGAACATGATAAAGCTGATCGGTGAATAATCTCAAAACACGAGGCGCTACAGGTGTGCTGGCATCTGCTCGCAATCTGTCCGCGCACTGGCAAGCCTGGTGCTCCATCCAGAGCCCATTCACAGGGAAAGCTCTTTCATTAGGCAGCGAGGAAAAAAAAGAAAAAAAACCCATCCAGGTCCCTTTTTGTTCTATGATTATCAATCTCCAGCTAACAATACACTAACTGTCTTCCTCTGCACCTGCACTGCTCTGCTATCCATATGCTCTCCTCATAACAGGTATTAGCAGTCATTCCCACCGCTGCAATCCACAATGCTAAGCTTGCAGACGCCAACTATAAACAGGCCCGGGACGACGATGGTGGTGTTAGCGGTGGCGGCGGTTCTGCAGAGCTGTTGGCTACATGTGGTAATTAGCAGTGCGGCGCACCACAACACGGTCCACGGACGACATGCTAAAGAATACGCCGTGAGCGCGTGCAGCAGCAGCCCCTTATGTTATGCAAAGCAGAGCCCCCCGAACATCATTATCATCCTCCGTCTCCCGTTTTGCCCGCAGACTCATTTATGCTTACATGTCACTTTCCTTGCTCCTTATAGTCTAATCAGCTGATTATAACACACACACACACACACACATATATACATATACACACACACACACACAGACATGTACACACACAGATAAACACAGAATATAATTATGTCTTTTCTCAGTTACTGTTTTTTTTGTGTCATATCTTGATTTTGAGAGCAGTACATCTCTGCCAAAAAAGATACTAAATAAAAATCAATCAACAGTAAAGAATATATTAAGTAAAGTTTAAAATATGTTTGTATTTTAGCCTCACAGCTCAGCATCCCACCACCACGTGAGCATTTCATGGCTACTGTACATTAGGGTGGCCAGACGTCCCCTGTCCCCCACTGGAGCTGTCCCCGGAAATGTCCCCTGTTTTAAAAAAAAATATGAAAAGATTTTGAAATGGCAAAGGTTTTAGCGTGCTCATGAATATTAATTTTTAGACAGTTCTCGTGTCTATCTGATAGCCTGTGAAGCAGCTTGTACACGGGGTCTATCTATCCACTTTATAACATTAGCAGGCTGGCTTTGATCATTAACAATAGGCTATCAATGCAATATATGTAACGAATCCGATTCAAGTAGCGTACTTTGGATTGTTTTTGGCAGGTTTACCAAAGCTTAAAACACAATGGATGTAAATCTTTTACTACAGTATTACATTTACCATGATAAGAATAGGCAAAAACGTGAATATGTCCCCTTTTTTTATTTCAGATATTTTGTTGATATATGGATTGCCAAACTACAAATGTCCTCGTTTTGTTCATTTCAGAAATCTGGCCACCCTACTGTACATGTGCCACTCACAATGATGACAGTTCACTTCAAAAATGTGCCATTATTGAATCAAAAGTGTCATAATAAAAAGGTCACTTCCAAGCAGTTCATAATTACAGCAGTACTGGAACTAGTTGAATAATACCATAGATTACACACACACACACACACACACACACACACGCACGCACTTTAATTTTGATGCCATCAATTACGCTCTTTATTCCTCAATTGTGGCCTGGTAAATATTAATGAGGTTCCCATAATGAGCCTGAGTGGTCCGAATCATTCACTGTCCCTCAAGGCAGCGGTGCGCTGGACGAGCGCACACACACACACACTTCCTCTGATGAATAAAAGTCATCGCATTACCCTTTGCCAGTCCGCACATGTCTCTGTGGATGTGTTGTGTTCAGGTCCGCTGGGAGCAAGGGAAATGAAAAAGAACGATACAGAACATAATGTACAAAAAAGGTTTTTGTGTTAACTCTACAGGTACACACCACCACCCCACCCCCACCCCCCCACCCCGCTTATAACTGCAATCCTTTAGCTTGCTTTTCGTACTTTTCCACTCTGACAAATTAAGATTAAACACAGTACCTCGTCCCAGGTGAGTGTAGTAGGCCGGATGCGCGATGTAGGGGGAACGCGCCCACGCGCTGTACGTGTTAGCAAGCACACTGCAAGACATTCAAGACATTATAGCACACCAGATACCGCTTTGTAAATTAGGTTTTCTTTCGGTCGTATCCTAACGCAACGGAAGACTGCCGGCGCGACCGGATGTCTTTTAAAACGTGAGGTTTCGCTTCTGGAGCTATCACTCAGAACCGTAAGCGGCGGCAGAGGGAAACGATTAAGATTAAACACAGTGCGCAGTCCCAGGTGAATGCAGACGGGACGCTGGGCGATGCGGACTAACGCACAAAGGCACAAGTGTTTAAAAGTACTAGCATGCTTTTTTTTTTTTACGCGTTGCACCGTTTGGGCTGCATGGCACGAAGAGACGAGAGAGAGAGGGGCTGTGCGTTTGACATGAACAAGACAAGAGCCTCAAGCTTTTTAAACAATTACCCAGCAATGATAATGTGTTACTACGACTACCTCTCCCCAAACACACACACACACACACACACAGTGTTTGACTTTGAGAAAGGGGCTCCGCTGACTCCTAACACCATCTTGCGTGTTGTACGCGTCCGTGGGTCAATCGTTTACACGGACGAAGCAGGACCTTTCAATTATCGACGAGGGTGAGCGGTCCGATCCTGGAGGGAGGATGGAGCGCGAGCGAACCAGAAACCAGACGCTTAGGATCACTGAAACTGTTACAGCTCCAAAAAAGCAATTTCCCTAATTTGCTGAACAAGTTCGGGAAAAAACTGTAAAATCTGAGAGCCAATTAGCATGTTTTTTTTGTTTTTTTTGGGGGGGGGGGGTGGGGGTTTGGGGAGGAACTAAAGGGAGTGTGTGTGTGTTGCTATCAGCGCGGTCAGGGCGCGTGTGTGTGTGTGTGCAAGCGACCGTTGCTCGTCTTCTTTTACGACGGACGGGGCTTTTATGTGCGGGACCCACATATCACGCACGCTCAGACAATCTCATTAGCTCCCCACAAGTGGAGAGAGCACTCATTTGAAAATGCAGCTTACAGAAGAAGAGGGGAGAAAAGAGGAAAAAAAAAAAACACACGGCGCAAGATAACTGGAGTTTGAGTTATTGTCGCGTTTATCGACAGATTTCTCTCCCTTTCAAGTGTCATGTGAAAACGAGCAGACTCGCGACACGTCCATTGCTATTTAGACAGTCGGCTAATACACTGTGAAATTAGCACCACTCCCGCTTCCACCCCCCCCCCCCCCCACCCCACCCCACCCCACCATGTCATAGAGCAAAATAAACGCTCATGCTCAGAGCTTTTTGACAAGAGCTTGTGTTGTAGTGCTATGGAGCAGTAGTGTGGTGGGGCACTTGATTCAGCATGTAATAGTGTATTAGGAACTGATCCCCTCTTGGAACTGCAGTGACCTCTCATTCCCCCCCCCCCCCCCTCCAATGTTATATCCTACGCCATAGAAATTAAATGACTTTATCTGCTGTAACTTTTCCGAATTCTGAAATTCAATCACTAAAAACGTCCATGTAATGCGTACTGTAATGGGTACACACACACACACACACACATGTACCCCAAATGTACGGTAGCACACACACACACACACACACACACACACACACAAGGGAGTTGAAGCAACCAGTGAACCATGAAAACATCTTCATCCATCCTCTCTGTTCCCATAGCAACGAGTGAAATCACATTTCTTTCACAACTTTGTTCTCCGTTCAAGAATGTTACCATCTGCTAAAAACATATAGTCACTGAGAGAAGTTATGTGATGAATATTTTACAGGGCTTTGCCAGTGGCTGCGGGCATAATGGTCCCTGGCCAAAACGACTTCCCGAGAGACAGGAAAAAACAGCCACACCGCAAAGGGGATGGTCCTTCTTCTTCGATTTTTTATATACGTATATATCATCTTTTTTCAGGAGACTCCAAGAGAAATGTCTTTTAACAGACAAACCATGACACTATGACATAACTAACCAGTCTGTACAGTGTACACCAAATGATTTTTTTTGTTTCTTTTTGGAGGTGAGAACCAAGTGTTTTTTTTTTTTTTTTTTTAATTATTAGGAAAAAAACTAATTTCAAAGAAATAATTACGGCTCGGCCACCCTTTTCATTGATCCCTTTGGGAGGAACCTGCTCCCCATACTTGACCCCTGACACGCCAGAAGACCGTCTCTACACTTCTGACGGTCGTGTGTGACTGCGTCACATTAGCCACCCTGACTACAACCGGAAAAAAAACTAAACAAAAAAAAAACTTTCCAACATTACAAACGTCTTTACGCCAGCGGGCCGCCCCCCCCCCCCCCCCCCCCAACCCGCCTCCCACTCCTCACCGCCCGTCTACAGCGTGGATCAGAGAAAACCCCTTTACACAACAACCCAGTCCGCCAGCGCCGCCGTCGCCCCCCCACCACTGGAGCGTTGCCAGGGAGTTTCACGCGGGCTGAAACCCCCATTGTGTTACCAGTGGGCTCGCGCTTCACGCAATATATCACAGGCAGACAGAACACTGTGGCGGCACAAAAAGGGACAACTGAGCCGCTATATTAACTACAACAGCAGCCGATCCATAAAAGTCAGCAATAATAGCCGAGACCGGGGCCATTTAATATTTCATCTGCAATGAGGCCAATTAGAAGAGTTGAAATGAACCGCCGGAAAGACGGCCATTCGTTACCGCCATGTCACATGGCTCGGGCCGGCGTTATTTATCCCCCCCCACCTCCTGCGACTCCCTTCTCTCTGCACCCACCCTTCACCTGCCAGAATTAATGGCTCACAACAAGCTAATTATCCAGCTTAATGTGGACGGTAATGTATGTTCTCCTGACCGAAAAATGCAACAGTTTGCGGGAGCATATGCAGCGAGTCTGCGGCGGCACCGCGGCGACCTTGTGTCCGACGTTACCGCGGGAGGACCGACATCCATTGGCTGGAGCGGGTGGGGTTGGTGGGGATGTCGGGTTAGTGGGATAACGCGGTCGCCCCTCCGCCTCACCCCGCGGCGGGTGTGCTTTAATTTCCGACAACTTCTACTTTCATTCTTTCCTGGAAAACGGGGGTCAGGGCGAGGTCAACTAAAACATTTATTTTCTTCAGATAATAAAAAAAACCTCTCATTCAGACACGGCGTATGAAAGGACTTTGCTAAAAAAAGGAAAAAAAAAAAAAAGAATTAAGTGGCTTTGTAGGCAACTTATTGCAAATCTATGCCACAAAACAGCTTGATGGACGGAGGTCACCGCAGCTGTAATCGTGGAGTCATAAATGGGCGATTGCAACGTTATTGGCAAGTGTGAAAAAAAATGTCATTATTCACTTGGTGGTGCGAGACAGAAATATGAATCAACAAGAGAAAGTCAGCACTTGTGATGTGAATGGACCTGTTGTCAACACATTCGAACGACGAAGCTTTATCGAGCTTCTTTTCCCCTCCACAAGCAGTCATTGTAGCGCTCAGTTGTTGAAGTAGTTCTGGGACATAGTCACAGAGAGAGACACACACACACACACACACACTCTCTCTCTCTCTCTCTCTCTCTCTCTCTCTCTCTCTCTCTCTCTCTCGAGAAGAGAGAGACGTCGCAGGTCCTCGTCTGAGCAGGTTTTGAAATGTTCTCCCCATTATGTAACACTGACACCTGCTGGGAGCTCAGCCACTTCAGACTGTGTTTTCAAGTGTCAAGTGGAGCCCCAAGCAGAGCCAGGTAGGCGGGGTTTAACCAGCCGCCATCAACCAACCTTCGGGGCTGGAGGAGGGTCTCGGGCTGGGAGGTATGCGCCACACACACATTTTGAGGGTATTTTGTGTAGGGTGTCACAGCAAATAGTAGCGTTCGTTTTTCCACAGCACTAAGTGTTTACTCGACTGACAACCTGGAGGTGGGTTGGGGGGGAGTGGAGGTATATAAATATAATATACTCATCCATCCCTTGATGATTGCCTGCGGGGCTCAGAAGACAACTTAAAGTAAATCCCGCCCTCACTCCATTCGCCTCTCTACCCGCTTAGGGAAACTGGAGGTGGTGGTGGTGGTGGTGGTGGGGGGGGGGGGGATGTGTCACTTGGCACTTGAGGCCCACATGAGGAGAGCAAACTTTTCCCCCTAGTAAAATAATCACAAACACAGATGAAAATGTGCCATTTTGAACAGCATGCCTCCTAATGTAAAAATGGCAGGTGGCATATTTCAAGTAGCGCTTTGATTGATCCCCGGCTGTTTGTAAAATTGTCCATCGTCACCGAAATTCAGGTCAGAGCGATAAGCATGGCGGGCTGATCCCGGGGGAGTGCTGCTCGCATGCTCTCGGCCAGGTGTCGGCGCGCCGCCACTGGGCCAGCAGCGGCTGGCTGCGTGCAGTTTGGAGGAGATAATGGAAGTAAATTGCAACAAGCAAACTAACAGAATGAGACCGGGAGAGAGTCTCTACTCGCCCCTTGAAAACGTTCAAAGACACTGTATTTTATTATGTACTTTGTCTTCTTTTTTGTTAGTATTGTTGTACAAGGTGTGACTCAACGTGTGACTCGACAATGTCGCTGAAAAAAAAAAATGAAGCAAAGTTCCCTATTGAAAATAAACATTAAAGAGTATGAAACAATGTATCTGAAGCTATTATGTTAGCTAGCTACCCCCCCCCCCCCCTACTCAATTATTTTTAATTTGCCCTTTCCGCATGTCAGAACTCAAATGTACGCTACAGTTTTGTGGGGGACAGCAGTCCAATGTCTTATTTGTATGCAAACGATGACATCTGACATAAAGTCTAATGTTTTTTGCTGTCTACGTTAGTAACTGTATCGTCAGGAAGGTTGATGTCGTGTCTTGTTTTGATCATGCAGCATTAGACGGTATTATTTGTATTCCCCTAATTCTCTCCAAGAAAGCTATGCAAATACCTGGCTGATGCTTATCGTGGTGACAAAGGAACCAGATCTTGTGTGGGACTATCGTACCCAATCGGCAATTAAACTGTGGCCGGTATATTGCCTCCAGATTTCGACATGTCCCACTGGATCCAAACACAAATAAACACATACCATAAATATCCTGACATCCATCTCTTTGCTCAACGCACACTGTGCATTTTAAAGCTGAAAAGTGGACTTTTTTTTTACTTCCCCCACTTTCCTGTATTTTTTTCCCCCAATATTATAATATGGTATGAACTCAGATTAAAGAGTTTAAGAATATAAATATTGCTAATCTGAGATTAAAGGCGGCTGAAGGATTTGAATTTTAGAAATTAATTTTTGAGGAACGAATATATTTTAGAGACAGAAAAGAGGCATATTCTATTCTGGTGGTATATATCAAACGCAAATGCTGTATACATTTGGAGCTGACCATAAACATGTTCACACACACACACACACGCACACGCACACACACACACACACGCACGCACATGCACACGCACACACAACCTATGATTATTGATAAACCCACAGAGCCACAATGAGACGGCCTCGGCGCAGTGGAGCGGGCAACAGAAAGGATCCATCTATTCATTTTGAGGGGCCTTCCTGGCAAAGTCTAAATGTGGTTAACTAGTCGAAGCAAAGTTAATCCTTTTATCTTGATCCCTGCTGCAGGGGATCCCAAACAGCCTCTGATTAAAAAAAGGAAATGTGGGCAATGAGCAGTTTAAGAATCATGGGCACTAAACAGATAAAGGGTGGAACATCTTGTTGCTATGGCAGTACATATGGAAAGACTTGCAACAGTGCACCCCCCACCTCCGCCCCCCCCCCCCCCCCCCCCCCGTCTCAGATTTTCATATTATTATTTTATTTTTATTTTGTATTTCTTTTTTTTTGGGGGGGGGGGGGGGGGGGGGGGGGGGGG